>BGPR01022811.1:0-20804 GCA_013235015.1 Araneus ventricosus | reverse complement strand
GGGGAACGACCCTCCCTCAGAATGAAGTAAGTTTTTAAAAAAAAAACTTTAAACCTATTCATGATGTTTTCTCATCATATTTCCAAAAAATTATTGCCTTGCGCCGCAAAGGGTTAGAATCTAATTTGCTTGTGTTCTCAAAAATAAAGATATGGAAAGTACTCTAGTTACATCAATTCAATAAAATATTTCTTTATGTTCTATATATTCTTTCTTTAAATATACATTTAAAAATACTTTAAAATCACTATTTAAAGATACATGAACAATTTTATTTCATTAAAGCAGATTAACTTGATATTTAAAATAAAGTGATTTAAATCAGTGATTTTTTTTTTTAAAATCAGTTGATTTAAATCGCGATTTAGGTTTTTATCAAATTTTGTACAAAATCCGTCTACGGGAAGTCTGTCTGTCCGCGTTCATGTGAACACTATAACTCAGAAACTTGAATAGCTAGATGGATAAAATTTGTTACACTGTTTTATCATCAGGAATATAGGTCCCAATCAAATTTTTGATATTAAGGAAGTTGCTAAACTTTAATTTGCTTTTTTTCTAATTTAAAGTCCATTTCATAAAAAGTTAATTACGCCGTTCTGAAAATAAATAAATAAGCTACAAAAAAAATTCAATTACTTATTTTTCGTTAAAATTATTTATCCACCACAGTGCTAAACAACGTCCAGATGGTCCAAATTCGGCGACTCCATCCTAATCATTTCAATGATGTGAATTTCAAAGTTGTGCAATTTTTTCCTTAATTTTAATAAATTTCAGAATATATTTATATTTATACTTTGCAAGATAAGCAGATAATATATATTTTTTAACGAACCGGTTGAAGATTATTAATGTTTTAGGTCAGTTGAACAATATTTGGCATATAACTTTTAGGTGTAACGTATAACCTTTTCGGTTCTTCATGTTCAAATTTTATTATTTTTCGAATTTACTCGAAAAATGTGACTTGAGAATCATAAATAAAAATATATTGAAAAATAATTTTTCTCATCCCTAGCCTTTTGTAAAATATGAAATTGCTTACTTTTTAAAGCGATTTTTTTTCCCTACAAAATAACGCATGCAATGATCATTACGAATTATTATATTGTTTAAAAATAACTCAAAATGGAATTTTTATCAAAATAAAATTATTTTAAATTCATTTACATGCCTACTATTTATCAGGATAAGCAGAATATCCATAGGATATTCTTTAATTTGTGAGAACATTATATGAAACACCGGAAAACAAAAAATTATATACTAATGTATTCAATTGAGAATTTTCTGAAACAGTTCCATACATTATAAGTTGTGAAATCTTTATTCATTATATGCAATGAATTCTTCCTTCGATGGGAGCTCTTCAAATAAATCACCATTTCTGAGCCACGTATATCACTCACTCAGAAAGATTAACGACGAATGTGGCCACGAAAGCCGAATATGCAGCGCCACCATACAGCGACGATTCGCCAAACGCCCCGTGTAAACACCACCGACACGTTTTCAGCTGTCAGCGGAATTCGCCGTAGCCGACCCGTGTGTTCGTAGCCTTAAAAAGCATTCGTTTGCTTTTATTAGAAGTTACTCATTGAAAACAGATGCGTTTGCAATTTTCTAAAATACAATACAGATAATTACAATGTAATATTTCAGGCTATTTAAAAATAAAATTATTTTTTAAAATTATATTTTAAACATATTATCTTCAGGAATATTTTCTTGCAATACTGCTAATTTCTGAGCTGACGAGCCACCAATGGCACATAACACAGAAACATGAATATGCCGTATCAGAACAGAAGAAAGAAGTAAATAGCTAAGATTCTGAGATCTTCAACTACCCATTACTTTCCCCTATTGTTAGGATGAATTATTGTTACTAACACAGTTGACTTTTCTTACTAGGAGCGGAGTATCTGAAGAAGAAAGGACAATGAGGATTGCAAGAAAGGGACCTAGTAAACTAATGAAAACCTTACCCACAAATTGGATGTGAGACAATATTGCTGCAACACTTATGAGGATTTATTTATTCATGTATTGAACATTTGTCCTAGATAGACTCTTTCCTTTCCTTCTGAAAGAATAATTGGATCAAGTGTTTTCTTCTTCTTGTATTCAGTGGCAAATCGTCCAATAGGGCTGTAGAGTTGCAGCACCACCTGAAATTATTTATAAAACTTGTATTTTCGTTTTTATTCTTATTTGCTTACTTTTGCACTCTGAGAGTTCTATAATCAAAGAAAACAAAAAAGTAATAAAAATGTGAAAAGAAAAGCAGAAAGTGAAAAAACAATTAAGAGACACTAGCTGAAGGTGCAAAGCGAATAGCCCTCGAAAGCATCAAAATTCCCCCATTGCGCATAGCTTATCGATTAATTAAGTAGCAACCCTTTCTCAATTTAAATTTAGAAGTACTGTTCAGCAACGGATTCCGAGACTACCACTTTTGGACAATTTTACACCGGAAAGGAGTGTCAGGCAATGAGTCATATGAACGCATTTCCGGAGTTCATTGTTAAATCACGCTCAGTAAAATGTCAACATCACCCTTCCATTCTTCACTTTCCCCCTATTTTGATGAAAATAACTCCGCCCGGGGCATGCGCAAAAGCGCGGAAGTTTTCCGAATCCGTTGCTAAACAATACCAGAGCTGTATTCCGCCTAGTACTTCCTGTTTGACGCCAATTTGAGAGAGATAAAATACTTTTTATATGTTTTTCTCCTTTCTTCCACCAAAATTTCGCCTTCGCTTCCTATCATGGGCTGTTAATGAGTTTCTGTTTCGCTTGTTGCTGTTGCCTCGACAGAAACTCGTCTGGTTTATTTATTATTCGTTTTCTTTTGACAAAACTCAGTCTTCGAAAAAAGTATATAGATCATTTTCTAAAACATTTTTCGTGTGAAAATTTTCATTAGGAGGGATCAATTATCATTATTAGCGGTAAGAAAAGACAAGTATTACAATTCTTCAAAAAATCGTATTTTCGCATCTGTCGCTAAGCGAAAAAATGAAAAGAAAAAAAAATCCAGGTCGCGTTATGCCGGATTTGAACATTATTCAAACGTCTTCAAGTTGGAAAATCCAGTACCAGCTTAGCCAGTAAGTACCGGTAGAGCTGAACTTAATTTCAAGTGCAAAAATCTTTGTGATTATCATTCCAATATAGATTCTAGGGTTTTAGAAACGTAATTTTTAGGCAAGCTAACAGAATTTAAAAAATATCCAATAATAGAAATGATTTTCTGATGGCTTCCAATGTTTTTTTAAAGAATCTGAATGATAACCATTTCCCTTCTAACATTCACAGCATTAAAGATTTTATCCTTGAAAGCCGTCTGGAATATAAAATCTAAAAAAAATCTTTCACTTTTCATTGGGGGCCTAGATGGAAACTAAACTCGGCAGTTTCGGCCTTGTGTGCAAGGACTTGCAGGGGGTGACAGTTTTATTAGGGAGTACACTAGAAAGTCTAGAGAAGAACGCTGCCGCTGTTTACAGATGGGTAACGGAAAATTTCGGGATCTACAAAACAGCGCCAACTCGTTTCTTTAGTTGCTCTGAAAATTTAATTCACTTTGTTTGTTTCCAGCTGCAAATAGTTCTGCAAATGTCGTGGATACGCAGAATAAAATAATACGTTCGATCACTTTTTCAAAATTTGCCGACTCATTTGTCAATTTGCCGACTTCAGAAAAATCGGGGGGGGGGGTCACACGCACCCTACCCCCCCCCTCCCCTTCGCCACGTCCCTGCGTCCAGCAGTATGCTAATTGGCTTAAAACACGCCGAAAAAAAAGAATTAAAACATAGCAACGATAATCTTTCAGTTCACTGGGTTATTTCATTATATATTTACTATCTTGAGGTCTTCCTTGACAGATTTCACAGAAATATTGATCAAATAAAAGAAAAAGTAAAATTCAGTGAGATATTTTCTTAGCTTTCAACAATGGAAGAGAAATATGAATTTAATATTTGTTTAAACAATGAAACGGTTTGAAATGTGTTGTAACAATGGAAAGTATTGCTGTAAAATGCCAAAAAATATTTATAAAAATTTATTTAAATTAGAGAAAAAATAGTACGGCAAATTAATTAATCAGATGGTGTAAAAATAATTTTTGCTGTAATATTTTCGGACGTTATTAAGGAAAAACTTCAAAATTTAGCTTAATTTTTAATTAACTAAAATTTCAGAAAACCGGCTCCGAGGTGCACATTCCCACCCTCCAAAGTATGTTTCTGTCAAATTTCGTTACTCTAAGTCGAGCGGTCTGTCCTGTATAGCGCCAACACACATTCTTCTTTATTATTAGTAGAGATATGTGGAGGAAAATTTATATTTTATTTCCTCTGAGAAATTTATTTAACAACCATACACCCTGAGGGCAGCTCGTAACGGCTTCAGTCCGGAGGAACGTCATTCAGACAGCTTGGCAAACTTTGGACTGAGGTTTGGGAATCAGTTAAGCACACGTATCCTTCAGCACCCTCCACTCTATCGAAGAGAAATATTCGGTAAGTTTCACTGTCCCCCTCCCTAGAACCCTTTCCAATTAGCGCCTCGTGTGTTAATTTTCGCAGTACTTCAGACGGTGTATGTGGAATTTACGGTACACACTTACTTCGTTCCTCTTAGGATCGCCAACTCTTTGCCGCCAAGAATGGCGATGAGAGAACATTTGTTTTGGTTGCGTCTAGATGTTTTTAACGAATGGCAAGCGCGCATGCGCACAACTTATTCTTTTCATCGGTGTTTGCTTATCAGGTTATATTGCGCCACGTTTCGATTGGACTGTTTTGTTCAACTCTTCGATGTGAAATTACAATTTGAATAAAACTTCGTTTGGAATTCTTCCGATTGAATATCGGTTCAGTACCGTGTATGTTATTCTCTGTGTTTCGTTTCTCAATGAATAAGCGAAGCTACGAATATTCCGCTATGCTGAAAGCGAAGCCGCTGATACTTTTTAAGTTAAAAAATTTGCCCGGTACACGCTTGAAATGCTGCAGGCTTTGCTTACGAAAATTCTAGTTTTCGGAATTTTTTTTAAAAAAAACCTAGATTCCTAAAATTCAATGAAAAAGCGAAGCTACTCTGCTATGCTGAAAGAGAAGCCGCTGAAGTTTTTTTAAGTTAAAAAAATTTGCCAGGTACAGGCTTAAAATGCCGCAGGTGTTGCATGCTCAATCTCTCGTTTTCATGTGACGCATGCGCAGGAGAGCAATAAAATTCTCACTGCACATCCAAACAGTATTTGGCGACAGCAAATGAAATTGCGCCAAAAAAAATTGGCAAGAAACAGGTGTGTACCGAAAACTCCACATTAAGGGGTCTATTCTGGTACCCCCGGTTGGGTTGGGTTCCGCACGTTAACAACGGAAGAAAGGGAAAGAAGAAACGGCGAAAGGGTACATTCAGACCGCTCCCTCCTCCGTGCACTTACATGATAGCACGCAAATTAATCGGCTTTCAAGATTCCGACTTCGGTGAATATGTCCGTTCAGTAGTAGTGATGGAGAGGAATTTTATGAAAAAAGACGGGGTAGGAGTTGAAACCAGGGCTTGCAACAACCGAAATTCCCCCGAATTATTAGAAAATCAGGAAAATTCCGACATTGAAATTGATGATTCAGATACAGAGACAAACTCTCGCCAAAAAAGTTCGGGAAAGGAAGACATACAAATTTTGGAATCCTAAACTAAAAATGAAAACTATCTACAAATGTGAAAAGTGTGACAAATTTGCTTGTTTGCAGTGCCTTAAAAAACATGTGTGCAGTGCTGTGGTGAGTGGTTTATCACATTCTTTTCTGAAGTTAATTGATATGTTTAAAAAGTTTTGATATTTAATCTGAAAAAATTATTATTTTATGTTTGTATATTTTTCCAAGTTTTCTAAAATTTGAACTATTATTTCTATTTATTTGTGAGTTAAAGATGATTTTCTAGTCTGATTTAGTGATTTCTTCATTTTTAAAAATTTTTATGTGATGAATATTTTATTTTTATATAATGGGATAATATGCGTATTTGTACTTATAAGTAATTAATAGTGTTGTGTTGTCAATTTTATTAGTTAAAAATAAAGTTTTTCGTTTTATGCTTGGTAAGCTTTTGTATTTTTCCATTTGTACCCTTTAAAATCTGAGAAAACGTAAGCATAAACGAGCGGTCTAGATTACCGCTCCCTCCTCCAGGAGGCTGGTGGCGTTTAGACCGCTCCTCCTCCTGGAAACTCTGAGCGTCCCTCCGGACTGTAGTTCAAAGGACAGTTGCAGAAATATCTGAGAATAGAGAATTCCAGAAACCTACGGGGATTCTCAATCTTCCGTAGCAGCCGAGAGAGAAGGAGTCGTCTATAGGTTGGGATAGGGATGACGAATATTTGACGAACTGTTATTTTATACGCAATATCAAAAAATCACAAATGCCAGTGATGAATACTACTGTCAAAAAGGTGTGATTCGGTCATTTGTATAAATTGTACGCAAAGTGTTTTTTTATTTTAATTTTATTTCTTTTTAATATAATTTTGCGAGGCTTTAGTTCTATATACTGTCAACAGATGGCGCCATCAAAGCTATGTATGCTCTCTCATATGTATGAACTACCTTCCCCACAAAGGGAGGGGGCATCACCACTCCCCTCTTAGGGTGGACAGAGTCTTCACCCGTAACCTTAGAGATACGCAGGTCACGCTTCACCGCGCAGATCACCCTACACCACCTCGACTCGCATTATTCGCACTCCCTCCCATCGCGGCTAAGAAGTTCTTGTTGTGGTATGCATTTTCGAATGATAACGTCGCTTTTGTAATTCGAAGCTTCATCGGAACCTCAAAGGAGTAAGTATTCTATTTTCTCTTTGATTGTCAAAATCGCTGTAATTCTTGAGGAAAAAATAATCACGGTAGAAGCTTCCTTCTGCGATCGCACCGAAAACTGCGTCTGTGACGTTGAAGGCTGACTTCGGTGATTGATTACTATTGGTTGTGACCCGTGAACTCACGTTCCAATATTTCCTGCTAGAAAAATCCAAAAGAATCTTTGCTGGCGCCATCTATTGACAGTATAAAGAACTAAACATTAAAACTTAACATTAATAGAAAGTATGTATATAAAAAAGAAATAACAATTTTTTTAATTTAAATTTTTTAGAACACTTTACTTATACTTTATAAGACTTTTTGAAATTTAAAAGTGTGATTGAAATAACAGTTATTTGGAATAGATATTTAAAATACGCAATAGCAAAAATATTTGCTCTTCAAAATATCGTAGATTATACAACTCTAGCTTGGAAGCGCGCCTAATGATGGTGTGTGGTTATAATCAGTCAATTATTTTCTTAAGCCTAACGGCTCTTAGCTTTCTTATACTAACATCTTTAGTTTTAAGTTCTTTTAAAGCAATTGCTATCATTTAACGATATACTGATTTCCTCTAAAACTGTTTATTAAATTGTAAATAAGCTTTTTGTAAATATAATTAGTATTTTAATAAATTTATGTTTGTTTGACACAACGCCTATTCATTTAGTATCAATAAACCTAGCACACTGCCGAGTTTCTAACCCCCCTCTCCCTCAATTCTACATATATTTAAAATAATTGACAAAACTAGAGGAACAGTGCCCAAGCCACAACCACTGGACCGATTTCGACAATTTTTATTTCATAAAAAATCTCATAACCCTCTAGATGCCTCATCAATGACCGCTCGCCGCCGACCACCCTCTATTTTCGAGAGAAATCGAAAAAACACTCCTATGTGCTTTCTCCATGGGGAAAAGCAATGTGACCGTCCCCCAACCTGATTTCCTGGTCAGTCCAACCTGGACTGATTTCGACAATTTTTATTTCTTATGAGGTCTAGATATGGCATCAATGGTCGCCTAATACCCTTCATTTTTCGTAAAATAAAACTTTGTCAGTCCCTCAACCGCCAAGTTGCAAGCATAGCCACAGCCCAGATAGCATGTACACTTGCAGCAAGTTTGATTTTTCTTGATATTAGCTTGTCATGACAAACTTGACGTGGCAACTTTTGCAGCACACTTCCAGCAAAGTAACAAAGCATAGTCGACCAATCCACTTGCAAAACAAGTTTGCTGTGAAGTTGTTATGACAGCTTCACACCACGATTGCAAAACAAGTTTGCTGCAAAGATGACAGCACACTTACAGATAATCTTTGTCTCTGTTTTAAAAAACATCCGATTTTTAATAGCATCTCCTAGACCGTACTTCTTTTTATTAATCAATAAATCAATGATAATTTGTAAAAAAGTAACTTTTTATAAAAAAAATTTTGAAAATTTTTCCATCTTTTTATTAAATATAGAACTCGCGCTTTAAAGAAAACTATATCACCTTCTCCTTAATGCTAAAATTTTAACGTTTATAAACAAAATTAAACCTAAAAAACAGTCAATGTTTGTTGAAAAATAATAACTTACATTTTGTCCCATTTTAAAAGTAATTACTTTTGAACCCTAATTTCGTAATTTATTCTACTAGCAAAACGTAGTTATTAGCAAAATCGCTCTCTCTTTGACTTCAAATCATATTCTCAACACAAAATTTAAAAAAATTAATGAAACCAAGAAAACAGTTTAAAATTTTTATTGTATGCACGATCTATTAGCGTAATCTAACTTTTCCTCTCAGAGTCTAGCTGGCTGAGTGGTTAGGACGACAGGTTTAGGAAGAGAGATGTCGGGGGTTCGAATCCGAGGTTGTCTTCTTACTTTGTTTTTGCTATAGTTTGCAATGAGTTTGACGAATAGTGACAAACTCGTTTGCGTTAAGTTGTTTCAAGCTTGCACTCTTGCTGTGTCAAATTTGTTGCAGATTTGCAGAGCAAGATTGCTGCAACTTTTCCTGTAAACTAAAATTGCTATCTGGGAGGCTGTTAATATTAGCTGTAAATATAATAGCTGTTGCCGACGACAGCTTGTTTAGTTTATTTTATTTTAAAGGAGCTTAAATGTAAATCGGTAAACATCGGCGGTTGGAAAAATAACTACTATTTTTTCTCCCAATTAGAAATTCAGCTGTTTTACGTGCATTTGCTTTTTTGGAATTAAATTATTGTGTTTCTTGCTGGATGCTCTTTTTTTGGTCAAATAGACAAAACTGAAACTTCAAAATGCTCTTAGCGAGCAATTGTTTCCCATAAATTAGCAGGATTTGTGATAAAAATTATTTTATATATAAGTGACTTTTTTTAAAGTTTGGGCTGTTTGAAATGTAGAGGACAAAGCTTCAAATATATATTTTGAATATATCAAAAACTACAAGAAATATTACAATAACCATGCAGCTTTTTAAGTTTCAGTGAAAGTTTTTGCTCAAAATGTGCATATATGTGACATCTCTACTAACAATAAAGGAGAAATTCCTTCTCCCTAACCATGCATGAATAATTTTTTCGCTACTTTAAGCGTCCATATAAATGGACTCTGGAACAGAGAACACATGCCCACATCAACAAAATGCTCTGAACTCCGATTAGGAAGGAGAAAGAGAGGGTTAAAGTGGACTGAAGCTATTTATAGGTGGGAAATTCTTTGTAGTAGGTTAAAGATTTAATATTTTTATATATAGTACGTGAATTAGATTCACACCCAGATAGCACGCACACTTGCAGCAAGTGTGATTTTTCTTGATATTAGTTTGTCATGACAAACTTGATGCGGAAACTTTGCATAAAACTTTCTGCAAAGTAACAAAGCATAATCGACCAATCCACTTACCCCGTAGTTATTAGTTTGCGCTGTGAAGTTATTATGACAAACTTCACACTAGAATTGCAAAACAAGTTTGTTGCAAAGTTTATACATCACACTTGCACACCACGACCAGGATACAGTTGTATATATCTGGTTTTGATCTTTGTCTCTGTTTTAAAAAAACATCCGATTTTTAATAGCATCTCCTAGACCATCTTTCTTTTTATTAAGTCAGTAAATCAATGATAATTTGTAAAAAACTAACTAGGTCTATAAAAAAAATTGAAAAATTCTCTATCTTTTAACTAAATATAGAACTCGCACTTTAAAGAAAACATATCGCCTTTTTCTTAATGTAGACATTTTGACGTTCATAAGCAAAATTAAACTTAAAAAAAACAGTCAATGTTTGTTGAAAAATAATAGCTTATTTTATCCCATTTTAAAAGTAATTACTTTTGAACTCTAATTTCATAATTTATTCTACGCAGTTATTAGCGAAAATCGCTCTCTCTTTGACTTCAAATCATATTCTCAATTGAAAACTTAAAAAATTAATGAAATAAAAACAGTTAAAATAAAATTTGTAGATCAACGATCTATTAGCTCAGTCTATCTTCTTCTCTCAGAGTCCAGCTGGCTGAGCGACTAAGGTGTCTGGCTATGAAGTGGGTTGTCGGGGGTTCGAATCTGAGGTTTGTCTGCGTACTCTATAGTTTGCAATTTGTTTGACGCGACAAATTTATAGCTAACTCGTTTGCGTTAACTTGTTGCAAACTCGCACTCTTGCCGTGTCAAACTTTCTGCAAACTAAAATTGCCACCTGTGGGCACAGACATCTTTATATTTGTTACCAGAACCAACTCTTACACATGAGACTTCCAAGCTAATAGGTTCAGTTTTAAAACGGTCTATTGCGGCTAAAAAAAATGGGGATTTAAGCGCAACCTTTAGAAAAAAAATTCCCTGAAAGCTAAGAATATAATATTTTCAGTTTAATAATAATTTTAAATCGTAGAGAACGTTTAACGATAACTATGCGACACAATTTTTTCGCTCAGATGCTTCCAACGAATGCTTTTGTTGTGAGAATTTTTTTTAATTTTCAGATTTCGCCCCCTCCCGAGTCGCCGCCACTGATATCAGCTGCAGAAAGATTATTC
The DNA here is from genome assembly GCA_013235015.1 of Araneus ventricosus. NCBI lineage: Eukaryota > Metazoa > Arthropoda > Arachnida > Araneae > Araneidae > Araneus > Araneus ventricosus. The sequence continues at coordinate 9,889 of BGPR01022811.1, read as the reverse complement.
TAGTTATTAACACGTTTGTGAACAAAGCGGCATATGCCGCACTACTTGCTGGGACAAAGCGCGATATCCCGTCCAAGTTCGTGACAAGCTAAAAGGCAAAGCGGCGTAAGCTTCATATTTTTGTACGCGAAATGCTATCCAAGCAGCTTAGGTGTCCCAGCAAATAACTTAAGCTATGAGTCCGCGAACTTGTTAACTTTTCCTTTTTTCATATATAATCGTCACACTCCTAATGCAAAGCATTCCTTTCGCTACAGAAGCAATGTCGGTTGGAATAAAATTTCACAAACATCACTCATCTCGAGATTCAAACCTTTCTTTATCGTTCTTTCCATTAACTGTGCGCAGTTGTTCCAAATTTCTGATAAGATCAGTGGTGTGGCCGCAAATCAAGCAGTGCCGGAACACGCTAACTTGGTGATAAAAAGTGTTTTTCTTATTTATTTCTTGTGAAACCAGCGGGAGTGGTTTCCCCTAAACTTTCTCGTATACTTTCTAAGTGGAGATTCGTCAAAATCTCGAGTTCGAATTTTTTTGACGATTACAATACTTTCTCTCTGTATACTTCGTATACGAGAAAGTGAAACAAACAAACAAACCTGAAATCAAATATCTGTTGCCACGTTTAAAAAAATATTACTTTGAAGCAGTGCGATAAAATAGGCAATACAATGAATACTAATGCGAAAATTCTGCTTTGGAATTGAATTCCCAAGAAAACAATTTATACTACCACCGTAACAATTGCAAAAGCGTGTAAATAAAAGATTTGCTGAAATAATGAGATCGGTTTGAAGTTTATTTACAGCAATAAAAAAATTGTTACAATTTATGTTTGAAAACATTATTTATTGTTGTAAATAAAATTTACAACAATAACAGATTACTACCAGTACTTTGCGCATAAGAATCGGATTAAAAGAAATTGAATATGCAATTTGAACGCCCCTTTTCGACGTATTTGTCCCAAAATTTTATACGGACCTACATTCATGACGATAAAACTATGTACCAAATTTTATCCATCTAGCTATTCAAGTTTTTGAGTTACAGCGTTTACATGACCGCGGACATACAGATAGACAGACTTCCCGTTGACGGATTTTGTCCAAAATTTGATAGAAACCTACAAATTACGTTTAAAGACCACATACCAAATTTCATCCCCGTAGCTCTAATAGTTTTCGAGTTATCGTGTTCACAGACAGACAGACATGATTCCAAAATTGTGTTTTTCGGACTCAGGGAGGTCTAAAACGTGGAGATTCGTCAAAATCTCGAGTTCGAATTTTTTGACGATTACAATACTTTCTCTTTGTTTACTTCGTATACGAGAAAGTAAAAAAGTAATGCTGGAACGGTGTTCTAATGCGTGCCGGCTCCACTATACCCCTGGATAAGATATTACGTAGTTTTATATATTTAATTTTCCCCCAAGATTGTCACTTTCATGGAATCAATGCATATTCACATGATACACGTCAAGTGAGTCGAGTCTATGAGTTTTGAAATCCATTGCGCATTTTTCAGAAGGGAAACGTACGAAATGTCTCAGCACAATCCCAGATAGCAATTTTAGTTTGCAGAAAAGTTGTAGCAAGCTTACACTGCAAATCTGCAAGCTTGCAACGATAAGAGTGCAAGCTTGAAACAACTTAACCTAAGCTTCGAAGTCACCACGCGACGAACTTGCAGCAATCTTGCCACATCAAACTCGTTGCAAACATAGCAAAAACAGAGTACGAACACAACCTCGGATTAGAACTCGCGACCTAGCCCTTGCTAGCATGACGCTCTAAACCACTCAGCCGCCTAGACTGCGAGAGGAGAAGATAGATTGTGCTAATAGATCGCGCATACGATTTATTTTAAACTGTTTTCTTGATTTCATTAATTTGAGAATATGATTTGAAGTCAAAGAGAGAGCGATTTCCGCTAATAACTACCTTTTGCTAGCCGAATAAATTATGAAATTAGGTTTCAAAAGTAATTACTTTTAAAATGGGACAAAATGTAAGTTATTTTTCAACAAACATTGACTGTTTTTCAGGTTTAATTTTGTTTGTGAACGTTAAAATTTCAACATTAAGAAAAAGACAATAGAGTTTTCTTTAAAGTGCGAGTTCTATATTTAGTAAAAAGATGGAGAATTTTCCAAAAAAATTTTTATAAAAAGTTAGTTTTTTCACAAATTATCATTGATTTATTGAATTAATAAAAAGAAGGACGGTCTAGAAGATGCTTTTAAAAATCAGATCTTTTTTTAAAACAGGGACAAAGATAATTATCTCTTTGTGCTATCATCTTTGCATCAAGCTTGTTTTGCGAACTCACAGCAAGCTTGCGTTGCAAGGAGGGGTGGCGCTAGTTGTCACGGCGAACTTGTGGCAAACTCGTTTGGCAAGCGAGGGTGGCGATTCTGCATTGTTAGTTTGCCACAAGTTCGCTTCAATCTTGACACGTCAAATTTGCCATGACAAGGTAATATCAAGTAAAAATCAAACTTGCTGCAAACATACGTGCTACCTGGGGTGTAATACAAAGAGCACTTGGGTGAAATGCCAATTTACAATTGACTATACAACTGACGGAGTAAAGTATTGACGTATGCCCTTCCCACATTGGCAAATCCATTGCATCAAATCTTATGTTCTTATCTTTATTTTTGATAATTGCTGCTCTTCGATCATTAAATTTAAGAGCGGCATAGGTTCTGCTCCAGGCCTTACACCCGTTTGGGTAGGCGAGACAGGTATTTTTTTAATGTCCTTTGTTGATCAATGAACAGAAATCTTTCTTTCATTTGGCCGGTTACATCACGTATTGTTGTGAAAATCTGATTTCCAGCCACCTACTGTGAGTTTTATATTCAGAGAAAATAAATGTAAAAACTCAAACCTGTCCTCATTTGTCATGGATAAAAATAAATAATCTTGAAAATATGAAATATATTTTTTTTCTTTCTCTCGGATTGGAGCAACCCCCCTTCCAATGGGGCCAAGGCCGTGGGGATTTTGCTCCTCCTTCCTCCTCTCCCGACTAGGGATGTATAATCCACGATTTTTTGAGTAACAAATATTTTTGCGATTGCTATTTTTAAATATCTATTCCAACTAACTGTTATTTCAATTACACTTTTAATTTTCAAAAAGTCTTATTAAGTACAAGTAAAGTCTTCTAAAAAATTCAAATAAAAAACTGTTATTACTTCTACTTTTAATTTAATACTTTCTATTAAATTTTAATATTTAGTTCTTTGTATTGTCGACAGAGGGCGCCAGCAAATTTTTTTGAAGTAAGATATGTCGGAACTTGAGTTTACGGGTCACAATCACAATCAATAGTAATCAACCACAGAAGCTATCCTTCGAAGTCACAGTCGCAGTTTTCGGTGCGATCATAGTATGGGATCTTTACCGCGACTATTCTCTGTTTTATGTAATTACCGCGATTCTGTCAATCAAAGAGAAAAACGGATATTTGCTCCTTTGAGTTCCCGACGAAGCTTCGAATTACAATAGCGACGTTACCATTCGAGAACGCATATCACAACAAGAGGGGTGATTCACAGAAAGACGTCTTTAATCGCGATGGGGAGGGAGTGCGAAATGTGACATAATACCAGACGAGTTGGGGGATGGTGATCTGCGCGGTGAGACGTGACCTGCTTATATGGAAGGTTACAGGTGAAGACTCTGTTTCCCTCGGGTGGGTTGTGGTGATGCCCCCCCCCATGTGGGGAATGTAGTTCATGCTTTTGATGCCGCCATGCCATGATAATAGTATATAGAGTTAAAAAATAAAACCTTGCAAAATTATATTAAAAAGAAAAGAAATTAAAATGAAAAAACGTTTTGCGTACATTTTATAGAAATGACTGAATCCAACGCCTCCTATATCTAGAAAGCCGTTCATCCAGTTTAGAAGAAGTGGTCACGTGACCCCAAAGAAGGCCAAGCAGTATTCTATTCTGTATCTGTATTCTGCCATTGCAGCGTTTTTTGTTCGGTGTGCTTGGATTCATTTTATTTAACTTAAAATCAGATATAGTATGGTGTACAAGTGCTCAGTTTTCGGCTGCAAAGGGAATTATGCATCCGGTCAAAAGGTTTCAATTTTCAAATTCCCGAAAGACCCTAAACTGAGCAAAATATGGGAGACACGAGTCATGAGAGAAAACTTCAAGCCTACAACGAGCTCTAGAGTAAGTACATTTTTATTGTTGTTAAAGTGCATTTAGTTTTCATTTATTTTTGTTTTGATTAATTAATCGCAATAGGCTAAAAAATTAATTCTTCTGTTAATGTTTAAAACGATTTCTCTTAAGTAGTTAATCGTTCATAGTTCGACTTTTGGAGACTAACCTTTTTTCGAAGTCCTGTCTTAAGTTGTGTGATTGTTTTTAACATTCTTTGAATGTCTGTCACATTTAAATTTTACTATTTCAAGTGTCCCTCGTGGATAACTTAGAAATCAATAAACATCGTGTTAGATAAAGGTCATTAATTTATATGATTAAACTATTTATAATAATGAGTAAGAATATTTAACAAATAATTATAAATGTAAATAACCAAATAGTAATAAATATATCTGCAGGTCATACAAGAAGTTGTTTCATAAACTATAATAAGCAAGTGCAATGTCATATGAAATTAATAAATTCATATAACTTCAATTAATACTATATATTCATTTATTTTTTGAGTAATGAATGAATATAAATATATATATATTATTTTTTTAAATGATTTGTTGTTCAAGTGAGCTGGAGTTTACATTGATATCAATATTTTTTTTAATTATTGGGAAATTGTTTATTATTGTTTAGAAATATTGTTGATTTCTGTCATAATAGATAATTAAAAAAGAATTATTATGCTGTAATTTATCATGGCATTATTTACTTTTTAACTATTTTAAAAGTAATATGTTTTTCATAGTAACTTATAATTTAAGATTATCATAATGATAGCTCAAGGTTAATAACAGTCAGATAAAAATCTCAAACTTTATTTTAACAATTACTTGTTTATCTCTATTATACAAATCGTTATTAAGATTGAAATATGTTCCTCGTGAATAACTAATTATTTGAAGACACATTTAACATTTTTGGACACCAGTAGAATTGTACGTATTATAAATAAGGTGAAAATAATACTATTAAGTGCTTTACATATTGTGCTGTATGCACATTTTGTCACTATCAATTTTTATAGCATTAATACTTTCTCTTCGACGTATGCTTTGGCATTATTTATCATAATATATGTATATTTATGAATTGTAATTGCCTTCTATTAGTCAAAATTACACAAGTTCTTTTCTGAGCTATCATTCTTTTCACTAGTGAACAGTTTTGATGAAGATAGCAAAATGCAAGTATCAAAATTTTGCTTTGTTTTAACATTTGTAGATTTTTAATTAAATATCTTTAGGAATAAAATATATTGATAGAACATTGTTACTATTTATCTGGTTGATAAATATACAGTGTTTAATGATTTTTTCTTTATGAGTATTTTATAGAATCAAAATGTTAAAAATTAGCTTAATTTGCAGTTTTCTTTGTTTTATCATTTTTGTTTTAATTCTTTAAATTGTTAAAACCTTGTTATTTACTGTTGCGTTGCTTTTGTTTTTCCAGGTTTGCGAAATGCATTTCCGCAAAGAGGATGTTCTTCGTGAGACTGAGTACTTCGATGAAAAGTCTGGTACATTGCTGAGAAGTCCGCTTCAGTATCCCAAATTAAAAGAAGGCGCTATCCCAATGCTCGTATCGGATAAATGTCCACCTTCATTGCAGCCAACTATGATGGCATCTCGAGAATCACCGTCAAAGAAGCGCAGAAGATTGGAGGATAAATTAGTGCGGAAAGCACAAGAGGCCAGCATTGAAACTGCCAATTATTATCTGAAAAGAGAAACTTTTACTAATTTAGCTGAGTTGAAGCAATGCGTGATCTCGCAAGGAACTGATGTATATTGGACAACCATATTTAAGGGTGATTTTTTATCAGTTATGCATTTGACTAATTTACCTGATGTTTTGTGCGCAGTTAATGTTGATAAAAATTTAAATGTATCTGTACTATACAAAAAAGTTGAATTGAAAAAGTTGGGCACATTGCAGTTTCCATTACGTGTAACAAACATTAATGTATTTTTTTGAAATTTTATCGTCTTTAAAAATGTTGGCTCATTCAAGTACTACTAAAAATTCTGAGGATATAAAAGATGTTCTTGAGGTTTTGATAAGCTTATTAAACAAAATAAAAAACCATAATTCAAAGAATGAGGAGGACAAATTTATTGATTTTATGATTGAACAACTGTCAAACTTGAATGTTGTCAAAAAACATAGGAGATATTCCTATGAATTTTTAATATTTTGTTCACTTTTAAAATCAATATCTCCTCATTGTTATAGCTTTCTTCGAAACTCTAAAGTTTTCATTTTGCCTCATGAGTCAACTTTAAGAAGGGTATGCTCTGAGTTTGGAGTTAATCCTAGTCAAGAGCAAGATGATGACAGTTTTTTGAGTTATATTACTCAAAAATTCAATTTCTTAGGGGATAAAGATAAAACCATCTCTCTTATGATAGATGAAATTCATCTAAGGCCTACTGATGATTATGTTGGAGGAAAATTGTATGGTATGTCGTATAATAGCTCTAATGCTGCTACCAGTGCATTTGTTTTCATGGTTCAGAGTCTTTTATCCTCGTATAAGGATGTAGCCCACATTTTACCTGTTAGTACTCTAACAGCAGAGATGTTTCATTCTTTTTTAAATAAAGTTATTGTCGGCCTTGAAACAATTGGTTTTAAGGTGATTGTTGTTGTCACCGACAACAATGCCATCAACAAAAAAGCTGTCAGCCTATTTGCTAACCCCCCTAAGCTAAAAATACGGTACACAAATCCTGTATATTCTGAAAGGGATTTTTTTTTCATTTTCGACACAGTTCACATATTGAAGTGTGTTAAAAATAATTGGTTATGTCAGAAAAATTATGGGACATGCATGTTCTATCCTAGCTTTGATAATTTCTCACTTTTTAAAACTGCTTCATTTCAAGCATTAAAAAAATTGCATGAAATTGAAAGTGAAAAGTTGCTAAAATATGGATATGGGCTAACCCAAAAAGCTTTGGCTCCCACCAGCTTTGAAAGGCAAAACGTTAAACTTGTACTTCAAGTTATAAATAATGTTGTTGTATATAATAAGTTATAAATAATGTTGTATTCTCTTCAAAATACGAAGAAGAATTTCTTAAATGTAAAGATCATAGATGTTTGGTGACTGCAATAACTCTTGATGTATTAGATGAAAATGATATATACTTAGGTATGGAGGAATGTGAAAACCACAACTCTATGTATTTGATGAAAAAAATTGTTTGGGTAATTATTAATATTTTATTAAATAACTTTTGCAAAAAGCAAAATGATTCAATTCTAAAGAAAAAACTTGACAAAAAAGAAAACAGTAAGATTAAAAAAACTAAACAAGAAGCTCGTAAGCTTTCCACATTAATAAAATAATCATTTTTAAATTCAAATTAAATCATAAATGATTTTATTATTTCATTCCTTGTATTGATTTTCATGCTGTTAGTGGCACTCAGGCTCTGCTTTGGAAATTTTAATGATTTTTTTTATTAAGTTTGTTTATTTGCCAAAAATAAAATCTAATTGTACACACCATGTTACCTTAAATTTTGTAATTACCAATATTTTTAATACCTCAGTATTGTTAAATATCTGATCAGTTTATGTATTGATGCTTATTTTGTATTTCTTAAAAATTCTACTGCTGTATTTCTTACTTTTAAAAAAAAATTTTCATATAAATAAAAATGTTGCTTGAAATAATGTGTGTTAATAATATTGTACAACACTCCATATTCTTTGGAGATAACCACATTTTATTGTTATAAATATCTTATTATTAATAATGTAAGCTGTTAACATACATATATTTTATTTATTATTCAGATAAAGATTTTAAAATTTTAAAAAAAGTTCAAATTTTGTCTCAGTTTTGAATAAAATTGAGTTTTATTTTTATATTGGCTGCTTCTCAAAAATTTAATTCTTTAATATTGATTACAAAGCTTATAGAGAATTAAAAAAAATCATATTTCTTTATGCTAAAAAATGAAATTTCTCTGAGCAAAGTTACTAGTTTTATCTTAATTAGTGTTAAATATAACTAGTAATCATTATCTTTGTTTTTTTCCATGGGCTTCAAATATATGCATGTCCTTATTACAAAATTTTTTAGTTATTCACGAAAAGTATAGGAATAATTTTATTAACAGTGTTTCATTTTAATAATTATTTATAGTTTTAAAACATTAATACCAGGGTTGCGGTGATTTAAATCAGTTGATTAAAATCGACTGATTTTTTTAAAAAAAAATCACTGATTTAAATTACTTTATTTTAAAAATCAAGTAAATCTGCTTCATTTTCTTTAAATAATTTAATTTAAATAATTCTATTTAATAAGAAAATCGTTCATGTATCTTTAAATAGTGATTTTAAAATATTTTTAAATGGATATTTAAAGAAAGAATATATAGAACATAAAAAAATATTTTATTAAATTGATGTAAATAGAGTACTTCCATATCTTTATTTTTAAGAACACAAGCAAATTAGATTTTAAATAAATCTCTACAATAAAATGCAAAGTATGAGATGCTCCTTTCATATAAAATAAAATAAATATTGTGAAAGGATTATGTTCATAAAGAAAGAACATAGTAAAATGCAGCGAGTTTCATTTTAATATTGGAGAAAACTAAATAGTGTTGGGAACAACAAAGTTTTTATATTGCAATAATGTTCAAATGTAAGATAAGTAATAGGGTAGATGCTCCACTTTTGGCCACTGCACCAGTTTTGGCCACATTGGATCTGCTTTTCCAATAATTAACCAGTAATTTCAAATTAACTAATAAGAAGCATTCCAATATTTTAAACAATCCTTATTTTACTATTTTCACTATGTTTGGTTATTTCACATGGTGGACTCACATTTATGTTAGAAAATTTCAACTTGAGGCACCCGACTCGAGTGATGAGGAATATTCTTTTATATGCATGGATTGCCCTAACTTAAAAAATTATTCTGATGAATTTGATTAATGTTGCAATTAAAAATTGTAAAAACATATATTTGTGGATATTGTAAGTGAGTATAATAATGCAAATTCTTGATTTGTAAGATTTTTAAAAAAATCTCTGCTTTTGCAATGCAAGTTTATTACTCTCCCCATTTTTTGTTTCATATTTTATTTAAAAAAAGTTATGCGAGTATATGAAGTTTGTATTTTATCAACCAAATGAAATTGTTTTCTGCATTCCTGTTTCTTTTTTTTTAAACTGAAATCTGCAGCAAAAATCAGCTTAGGTAAATTTTATTACATATCTTCATAAATTCATAAAAAAATCCCATTTAAAATAACAGAAAATAATGTACTAAAATACATATTGCATAAAAATTATCTATTTTTGCTTAAAATTCACTAAAATGTCTGTTAGAAATATAATATTAGTGTGGCCAAAACTGGTGCAAATTGTGCTAATTTATTTAAGAATTCATAACTCAAAATCTAAAATATTCTTCAGAAAAATTTTATAACTAGCAGAATGCCAATAAAATTTGCTAACGAATAGTATGATTAATGAACGATAAGTATGATTTAATATGCTTTAAGCAGTCATCCACTGTGAAGTTTCCATTTCAAATTTTCTCTTTAATGTGACCAAAACTGGAGCATCTACCCTACATATTAATGTTCCAAAAGAAATACAAACATCTACATAGTGTAATTTAAACTATGATCCATACTTATAAAAGGGAATGTTTGT
>BGPR01022810.1:8568-24929 GCA_013235015.1 Araneus ventricosus | reverse complement strand
GCCAGTAATTAAACAAAGAGATACTAATGAAGACTGTGCAAAAACTTTAGCCTCTACTGAAAATAAACTTGCAGAGGATACAAACACATCCTTTATTGAAGAAAAATCTCTCAAAGATAGGAGCCCTCCAAAACAAGGGGTGAAGCGTGTTAATGGAGATCTGTTACCAACAAAGGCCACACAAATAAAAAAACGAAAGAAAACCACTTCTTTAATAATTAAAGAAATGTTTCAAAGGGTTTCAAATAACAATAATGCTAAATGAATTTGTCATTGTAACTGTACAATTTCTCGACCCCTCTCACTTTATAAGGTGCAAAATCATTGTACTGTTACTTTTGCAAAAAGGTATAAAAATAAAAGAAATAAAACAGAATTCAGTACATGATACATTATTATAATTTATAAAGAGCTTACTTTACACAATTGCACGAAGTAAAAGAAATTATTTGTCCTTATTTTTATTTATTTTTTGAGCTATCTTTTATCAAAAGGCTATTAAATACAATTCTTCTCAGACTTCTGTTGGGTGAATGTTGCATCTCAGTGATGTTCAGGTGGTAAATATGTTTTAATGTCTAATTTTGTATTTTCTGATGCCCCTGATGATGTGTTAAACTTGTTTGTTAACTTTTAATGTAAATGATTTAACAATAATTTAATATTCTTTTTCTTATTTATACATACTGAATTATAAATAATTAAGTTATTAATTATTATAGTGTAATATTTTCATCATGTTACATGTTCTGATGTTTTATTTCTTAAAACATCTTTCGCGTATAAATTATGGTACAAATTTTTTGCTCGCATATGATTTCAGTCTTTTTGCTTTTTTGCCAATCTCATCCCTGTAGTGGTACAAAAGTGAAACATGTGTCGTTGAGGAGCTATCTTTTTCACTTTTAAGATAGTTAAAAAATAATTTTTGTGTGATGATATGTTCTGAAGATAATGCGGAAAAACGTTAAAAAGTACCCATTTTACTCCTGCTGGAAACTTTAAAAGTGTAATTATTCCTTCCAGGTACAAAGGAACATGTGTACCAGATTTCTTTCTAAACAGACATTGTATGTTTTTACTATAGATTCCCAACATAATATTTGGATTTTGAGTTCTAATGATAAGACAGTATGTGTTAATAGGGGAAAATAATTACTGAAATATGGATATTAGAAAGATAAAAAAAATGAGGCCACAAAACCTGTAGTTAAAATAATACAAAGGTTCCCTTTTTTGTCCATTAATAGGTTTTAAAAAGTATGATTTTGAAGATTGTGCGAGAACATAGACAACGCAATAGAAACTGCAAAGTTATAAATGAATTATGATCTTATTTAATGAGATAAAGTAAAAAAGCCAGTCAATTAAAAGACAGGTAAGCATTAAATTTTAAAAGTGATGAAATCTGAGACAAAATTAAGGCAAACTATAGAGGAAGTTGCAATGATTTTAAGAAGCAGTGTTTAAATGTAATTTATCACACATGCATATTAAAAGCTGCAAAATTCTGCGTGCAAAAGTGAAAATGTGTAAAGAAAGCGATTTAACATTGGCAAAATCATGCAAGTGGCAGATGTGATTAGGTTTAAGATTGCAACAAACGAAAGAATTCTAACAAATTGTATTTAAATTAATTTTTAAAATTGATTATAAATGAGACAAAAAGTCATACAGAAATGGAATAGGTGTCACTGAAAAGCTATTTTTTTAAATTTTAAGAGGGTGTAAAAATAGTTTACCTGATTATCGAGCATGCACTCGAGAGAATGCCATTGCGAATTTAAAAACAATTCGGCTGAATTAAAATTTTTATTTATAAATTTCTAAGTCTAAGAAGCTAAAATGGTGTGATCACAAAACCAAATATCCACAAAAAGCAGCTGAAGCTTAACATTGGTAAAAACACATGTTATTAAACAGTGAAATATAGAAATTTAAGGAGCTAGAATTGTGTGATCACAAAACCAATAATGTGGAAATATCTACAGAAAGCAACTTAGCTTTAAGCATGCGTGTAAGCGCTTTTGCATTTTGAAAGATATTGCAATAAATAGAAGTGAACAAAAGCACTTACAAATTCTGTTTAAATTAATTTTCAAAATTGATTAAAAATGAGAAAAAAAGTTGTAAGCAAATGGAACAGGTTTCACTGGAAAGCTAATTTTTAAAATTTTAAGACGGTGTAAAAATAATTTCTGGCGATAATGGGTTCCAAAGTTATGGCAGGAAAACGTTAAACCTTTCAACTCCCTTTAGGTGGAGCAAGCAACTTTTTAATTCCGTAGTTAATCCTTCTAGGTGCTAAGGAACATATGTGCCAAATTTCGTTCTAATCCGTCAAGAGGTGTGGAATTGTATAAGGTTCAAACAAACGGACATTGAATTTTATATATATTGATTAAAATGATAATGTTTATAAACTGCCATACTATCTGGTAATTCTATCATACAACATATATGATGAGACATACATGATGTAAAAATTGTTCCAAATGGTCTACTAGGCAGACCATGAGACCTAGAGCTACCGAATGTGGCAGGCAGTTACTTCTTGGGAAGTAAGTGATCACTAAGAAAGAGCTACTTAACCACTTTAAAATGCAAAAAATTAGCTTTTCAGTGATCAAAATTTTATTACTGTCCAATTTCTGTAATCTTAATAAACTTTAAAAAAAATATTTTTAAGTGTATCTTGCAACAATACTTTTTATCGTTTATACTGCATTTAGATACACATGCAATAATATAAAACATTTTTTGTGCTATCATTGTTATATATTGAAGAGTAAATTTTCAAAAATAATATAAAGGCTGATGAATCAAGCCAAAAACATTATTATACTATGTATGATGTTTGGACTAGAGATTCGAATCTCGTTTAATTTTTTTATAGCAAATCCTGACGAAAATAAAACTTGAAAGTTGATTTTTAGTGTAATTGCTGAAGACTGAATTAGCTAAAGATTGTGGTGGCAAGGTCTTTCTTCAAGGTTAGAGGTGCATGGGTTTGAGGTTCACTTCCTCTGCAGATCGACCCTGAACACTTGCCTGGTGCACATTGAACCCATTAGGGGTCAATGATCTTCCTGATGGTGTGACATTTAAGAGGGTTAAAGAAGAGATGCCAACTCTTGTGTTATTTTCATTTGACAATGGCTCAAAGTGATGAAATCCATTCCAAAAAGCTCTTGTGTAGCTTTAAAACAGAATGTTAGTCTAACTAAGCCACACTGCATGAGCTAGATATGCAAACTTTTGTTGCTGTGAAAGATCAGATCAAAAGTTGAAGACCAAATCTTTTGATTGCTGAAAATTTCATGAATATTTATAGATATAGAGATTTTAGACTGTATATGTTACAGTCAATGTGATTAACTGGTTAGTGTGAATAATTAGTATTAAAAGTTATGAATCAATTTATCACATGGCTATAGTTTTAATATTTATCTTTATCCCCTTCCTCATTATTTCACAAGAAATTAAAATGAAAAAAGAAGTAGTTTAGATTGGAGTTGGTTATTTGGTTAAATTTGGAACAAAAATAAATAGGATTCTATTTTATTACACAGTGAACATTTTGCAACCATTTAAGTTGAACACTTGGTTACAGATAACTTGATTAAAATATCTCAAGTTGTTCATATCTTTTTTATGGACCTATTCAACAGAGTCCATCTAAAGAAAGCATATGGTGAGCTATCAAAGCATTTTTCTTCATAAAAGATCGTTCATTGGATTCTCAGTTGGTGGCAAATATCAGCTATTAATCTTTTAGGGAAAATAACATGCATTTTCAGTCCCTTCAAACAAAAATTTGAAAAATATTCCCCCTCCCTTTTTTAAAAAGGCGTATTTGGTTCTTTAAATGATTATTCAGTGCAAAATTTGGTTATTAATATTAATTCCAGAATACAGGAGTTATGCTCAGACAGTTTTTTAGAAATAGTTAACTGGGAAATCCTTCCAGGATTAAATTGATAAATTCTGCAATATACATATCTAATTATTTAGACATTTCAGGGAGTCTTTTCAAAACATTTTAATTTTTTTAAAGCACTTAATCTTTTACTTTCTTAGTTGTAACTGTGAAAAATTACAATACTTTAAAGAATTCTAAAAAAAAAAAAAAGTTTTCAAGATTATGTTAAATTTACTGTATGGTAATTGTTATTTGACATATTTCTTTGAAATATATTGTAAAATATTCTGTAACTTGTAGAACTAATGAAAAATAACTTTTGGAGCTGAATGAAAATCTGTAAAATATATGATTTTTTAAAATATGCTTCTTTCAATATTATTTTATAATGTGCAGTCCTCATTTAAAGTGCAATTACCCCCTTTAGAATTTCAAGTTTGCAACTTAATTTTGGTATGGACAGGATCAGAAAATACCTATGGTTCAAAAGTCATTGAATTTGCAGGAAAGATTAAGAAGATGACATGAATTAAAAATTTTATTTTATAATCTTTACTAGTTTTTTAGCAGCAGATAACTAAAAGTAGGAAATCCAGATAACATTGAATTATGATGACTCAGTCACTGCGTAGTCTTTATACAATTCATTGAAGAGCTTCTTTGTGAATTAAATTAAAAATAGCAACATTTTTCTTTGTTATCTATCTCTTTTATTTATAGTTTGCAATTTGACTTATTAAACAAAAGGTTAAAATTTGAAGCCATAGCAAAAAGAACAAAAAGTTTCATTCCTGGCTGCTTAATAGTGGAGATTTAAAAATGGAAATTTTCACACAAAAGTTTTAAATAGAGGGACATCTCTGTATGATGCTAAATTTGACCTAATGATTGGAACATTTCAAATTAATAAACCCGGAATTTAGAAATGGATATCTTTATTTATATATACACAAATTTTAATTTAATTTATCAGGCATTTTTATTTATTTACTTTTATCTAATGATATATTTGTTTCAATCCCATTCTGTGAAGTCTTCTAATGCAAACTTTATTGTAAACAACTTATAATTCTTCTGTTAAAAGTTTCATTTATTTAAAATTGCTCATTACCCTGTTTATGCTTTCTTTGCCGAAAATTTTTGTTAAATTATAGGCTAAAAATAAATTATAGGTTCTATTCCCTTATATATAATAATTGCTTTATTTTAATATTATAGAAAGAAGTGTTCCTCATAAGTGGAAATGGGTCCAAGTAAAACCTTCTGGAATCCCTCCTTCAGCTCGCAGTGGCTTATCCATTGCAGTAGCCCCTAATAATCGTGCTTACGTCTTTGGTGGAGTTCATGATGAAGACCCAGATGAAGAGAATTTGGCGAGTGTGTTTCACAATGACTTATATGCGCTGGAATTGGACACTGGTCGTTGGTTTCCGATTAATCTTCGTGGGAAGAAGTCAAGAGGAGGGAGGAAAAGACACAAAAGGACCAGGAATGACGCTGGTGGAGGTGAAGAAGAAGACGATGATGATGAAAGTGAGGAGGTTGTTGAAACTTTGAAGAAAACAACTCTTACTGATGATGCAGATGAGGTAAATGTGAATTCTTTTATCTAATAATGTCTTAAATTTACTATAGGGACAGTGTGTTCTTGATTTATCTGGAATTCTAGATTTTTTTTACTTTCTAAAATCCAGAATTTCAGAAATTGTTTCAGAACCATTATTTGTCTCAAGTTTTGTTTTTAGAACAAATATATCAATAAAAATTTTGGATCTTATCAAGTTCAATGGAGTTGTCAAACTTTTCTGAGTGAATTAGTGAAAATCCAGTCATTTTGTTAAAATGTGTATTCATATTAACAAACCGAATTATTCGAAGTTATTACACATTTTTTCACCACAGTTGCTTTCAGAATTTTTGAAATTGAGTCACAATCGCCCCTGTTACTAATTAAAATTGAAGCTCGCATTAACTCTCTGACTGTGTATCCCGGGATTTCTGCGGATTTGAAGCAAGTCTATTTTCTTCTGCATCCTATGATTTTCACAGGCTAATGTGTGTACTTAGACTTTTATAGCATTTGATCATATTATACCAATAAAGCATTGCATACAAATAATAACTCACTTGGCTCAACTGCATTTGAACATGTTTGCAAACATTGTATCTAAATAGTGATTTTTTAAAAATCCATGGTCAGATAGTTAAAAAAATTATAAATTTAGAACTCTGCTTATCATACTTATCTTAATAAGGCAAGATCTTTTTTGTTAAAAATGACACATAATTTTCTTGGAGAATTCAGTATTAAAAAAATTATGTGATTATTTCTTCTCTTGTTTTTGGTAAGAATCTCTTTAAACCAGATAAACTTTTTACTAGCATTGAGAATAGAACCCATTGATGAATTTAGAATTTTTAGATCTTCTAAAAATCAGTTTGTAATTATATTTATATATCTGTCTGTTCAAAACTGAAAAATCCAATGGACTTGATGGATGAAATTTGGCATGTGTTGTTTGGACCAGTATTTATAGGTCTGTATGAAATTTTGGACCAAATATGTCTTCAGGAAGAGGCACTATTCCTACGTACATACTTTGGATTTATTTTCCATTTAGTGGGTGACATTCATAATGGATGAAATATCATATTCATTTTCACTTATTCTGCAAGCTTATTTACAAGCTCGTTATCGCTCCATCCATTGGCATTATTTAATGTATTTACTTATTTATATATGTGCAAGTTTATGCATTTTATCAAAACTAATTAAAATATTAGGAATTGTATCAAATATTTGTGACAATCAAATTGATGTCATTGATTAGATTTTTTTCTAAAAAAAAATTACATTTTGAAAAAAAAATCTGAATGATAGTTTTCAAGGGTATCTCCAGAAAACATTGAATTTGTGAAATCAACAGACATGACACATTTCCGCGGATTTCCGCTTTTTCGGCATCAGATTTTATCATTCTTAATTTTTTATTATATAATGATTCTACAATATTTTTAATATCTTAAGCACTTTTTGTATAAATTTATTTATTTTATTGTTAGATTAATTACACTTATTTTACTTTTCGGTATTTATATTTGATACGATTCACTATTTATGAAGTTCCGCTTTTTTTGTTCCAAGCCTGTGTCATGTCTGAATCAAGAACCGTCAATGACAAATGGTTCAGTGGAAAAATTTATTTAGATGCATACAGGAGAACTTTTTTTTTGTGCCAGTTGAGCACATTTGGTTGCATAACACATAGGCACAGTAATTTTGGAGCACATGCTATAAATGACATTCTTATGTACAACTGTATGAGGAACGTATTAGTTCCATTTAATGTACATGCCATTCATATTATTAATCCCATTACTGTATGAGGAACGTATTAGTTCCATTTAATGTACATGCCATTCATATTATTAATCCCATTACTTGTATATGTCTTACATATTATTAGTCCCATTAATTGTTAGTTAGTTATTATCTACTATCCCACTTCTAACACCAGTATTACAAAAATTGCTTGATGGGTGTATGTGAATGTGATCCAACAAGCAGGATAAAAATATAAAGCTTTATTCAGCAAAGCTTTCAGCAAAATACATAGGTAATAAAACTAAACAGCATTTGTATAAAACAACACAGATCACTAATAAATCTCAGGAAGGGCACTTTATATAGCACTCAATGTCTATTAGTTCACCAGCTTGCACTGCTGTCAAAGCTCCAAAGAGGACTGACTGATCATTTAACATCGCTTGGTATTTATACTTTTTCGAACAGGATGTGATGTCACATAGAAGTCTCTCAAAGGTTCACCATATTTCTGTTCCTAGTAGAGATAGGATTATAATTCCGGCATTTTCTGGAAGCTACGTTTTGTCACCAAGGTTGGGTTACATTGGCTTGGCTTTTTCAGTAAAACCTCTTTAAAACTCTTTTCCTTAAGATTAACATGTCAAGGAAACAACTTTACAGCCTCATAAAAATATTATTAGTCCCATCAATTATTAGTTAGTTATGCTCATCTGCTGAAAATAGTATCCTGCTAAATGAGAAATTTAAATATGTAAGAAATCGGTAGAGGCTCAACTGTCAGTTGACAGTATATGGAAAACTATGAGTGATTGCATCACCTTTAATTCCCACTGTCCTTGAAAATCCTTGAAAACTCCTTGGATTTTTTTTTTTTGACTTACTCAGGGCCCTGGAAAAATGCTTGATTTTTTTTGTTGGGTCCTTGAAAAATTAGCAAAATGTCCATCCATTATTTTTTGGGATAGAAGAGAAAATCAGTTTGTGATTAGTTTTGTCTTGATAATTCCACCACCAGGAAAAGAGTGTTTGTTAGGGGATGTTATCAATCTTCATTCTTTTCTCTCTTCGTATATTTCATTTGACTATACAGTAAATCTACAGAGGGTATTTCTCTGCCCAATAAAATAGTCCTGCAATCATCCTAATGCATTTTGAAAGTAACTGATATATTTGAACAGAATTTTGTTTTAAATCTCAATAATCAATTTTCTCTGTAATGAAATCTCTTTTCAAAATGTATGTTATTTAATTTCATAGAGCCGGGGAAGAGTAACTTAAATAGTTTGAATAAAATTTGGTACACAGTTTTATCATCAGAATTGTTGATCTGTATCAAATTTTTTATGCCTAAAATATGTAATTTTATGGTCCTTGAATTTTCTTTAAAAAGTCCTTCAATTTTTCCCCCCTCAATAGGGAGTGGGAACTCTGTTATATGATTTGACAGTATGTATTTTTATCCATCCTAGGACTATCAAAAGAGATCTGTGGAATAAAAATGTTGTTTGAAATATAGTGATACATTACTCAGAGAATGCTGGTAAAAGTGTTTAAAACTAAATTCTGATAAAATATATTAGTAACTTTAATTAAGATCATATTTAATGCTATTTAACTGGGAGTTATGATTCATGAGGTATATTTTCTCATAGAAGTGATCTTAAGTTGTTGCTATTTTTATCTAGAATTACTCCTTTAAAATTATGACTTTATAGCGAGGGTGGTCACTAATATAACGAGTGTCATTAAGTTCCGATGAGGCGAATAAAAGATTCAAGCACTCACCATGGTGCATCTAAATATCTAACTACCCTCACTATTATTTAAACTAGACTACGACGAATACGAAGAAAGTTAACATTTAAATTAAGAAAACAACTTTTATTGTGTCAAACATTATTTAAATAAAACGATAAAAACAGAATTAACTTACGGTAACAAAGTTGGGCAACAGCTCATTGACTGGAAGTTGACAGGTGTAGAGAGAGACTTCTGTCCTTGCTTCTTATATATATGTAGTTGCAGTCATTTCGGCGCAAGCACAAAAAGCAAGATGCTCACTGTTGCCACAACTTTTTCCTTTGGTAGAGCTATGGTTTTTAGCCATATTATATATTAAATCCTCCATCTCAGGTATATAAAAATGTCAATTTTACTGTCAAGTAATTATTTTAAAATACCATTTACAGCAGATAAATCTTTTAATCAGTGGCAGTTCAGCTCAGAAACTAGTAGAACTGTAAAGGCAACTTCTAAGACTTGAAATGCGTACCTTAAAATATAAGTTAATTTTTTTATTTGTTTAAAGATCTTATTTTCCAAGCAAGATATTATGTGTTCTGCATTTTATAAATGTATTAATAAACCAGTATTTAATATTTGTTAAATTTATCTGTATTAAAAATATTGACATGACTATTTTACAGACTTAGGTTTTTGAATATTCCCTGTGCCATTCAACCAGATAGCTCTTGTCTGAAAATGCAAATCAAATCTAACATATGGGAATATTTGATTATGTGCTAAAATATAATCAAATACTTCATATTCCTGTAATTAGAATATGAGATTATATGCTAGTATATAAAATAACTCATTTTCTTTCTTGAATGCATTACTAATTTTGTTTATTTACGTCTAGTAATAATTATTTGTTTTTCTTTGCAGTGATTTTTATCAGAAGTAGGTTTTAAGAAAATTATAACACTTATCTTTATTTGAATGAATAGTTTGTGACAAGAGAAATTAAAATAAAAAGTAAATAATATACTTAAAACTACAGTGTTGCTTTCAAGATAATATTAAAAAAAACAGGTTGAAAATATGAATTGAAAAGCAGAAGGGGAAAAGAAGAGGAGTGGGGGAGAGAGTTCCTATAATATATCACCGACACACGTACATACATTAATCCACCTTTGACACTTGTCTGTGTAATTGTTCGTGCTGTCCTTTTTCATGTATTTCCTACTTGTGTAATTTTATTTTTCCTTTTTACTTTCTTGTATATGAAATATACAAAAAGAAAGAATTGTAATCCTCAAAAAATTTGACCTCAAGACTTTGATGAATCACTACATTTCTCTACCCTTAGTAAAAAAAAAAAAAGAATTTTCTCTGTCTGACTGTAAACACAATAACTCAGAATGTATTGGGCTAGAGGGATTAAATTGGGTTAGGGTCTTAACACCAAAATTTACCTTCTGTTTCTGATGTGTATGCGTCAGTGTGTTACTCCCACTCATGCATTTCTTATACAAAAGATGTTTTTTGTGATGTACTCTACCATGACTTAAAGTAGGGGTGGGAAACCTGCAGCCTTACAAGTTATTTACAATTTACATTGAAATAATATACTTGCCTGTAATATAATAACTATAGAGCAGTAACCTTTAAGATTCTGCTCATGCGGCATTTTGCCAAACTGCTGAAGTATAATGATGCCTCTTCATGCAAAAAAGTTCCCCACCCTGGCCTTAAAGTTTGTCTCCTGAATCCAAAACACTCTGTATATGCATTAGAATTTTATTACTATATATTTGTTGGAAAATGTATTATGCTAAAAGCTTTCATACATTTGCTAGGTTGCTACAAAGACTGATGATGTGTTTACTGTGAAAATTGGCCAGTGCTCTACAAACCCAGGAGTTAGCTCAGCTGCAGCATCAGGAGTGTCCTCAAATGAAGCTTTTCTTCCTAAAGGCCGCATGAGTGCCATCCTGGTTGTGAAGAATGGCATTTTGTACCTGTATGGTGGCTTTTATGAGGAAGGAGATCGGCGATACACATTGTATGATTTTTATTCGTTAGACATTCATAAGTTGGATGAATGGAGGACAATTGTTCCATTTTCTATCAGCAATCTGGAATGGGCGGAGTCATCGGAATCAGAGAGTGAAGATGATGGAGAGGAAGAAGAAGAAGATGATGATGAGGAGGAGGATGATGAAAATGATGACGATTCTGAAGGTAACTAAATCAGAATTTTTGAGTTATATATTATGTGATTGATTAAGGCTGATTTAAAAAAAATTTCTTTCTCGTTTACTTTGTTTTAAAAAATGCATTATTACCTAAAACACACTTTTGTGCTGATATGAAGGTATAATTAGTTATATTAAAATATTAAAGAAAGAACTTCACTGTTTAATTTGTTTTTCTGTAAGAAAATACACAGTAGAATAGTTAAATGAAATTATCTGATTCAAAGCTCAATGTTTGATACCTCTGTTCAAAAACTTTCGTTTTTTTTCGAAATGAACTGAAGAATACATTATTGAAACAATAATTTGAAATATTAAAAATGAGTTAACAGTATTTTAAGAAATGAGAATCGGATATTAAAAATTTAATTTTGAATTTTGGTGAGAGTTCTTAAAAGTAATCTTATTATGCAAAAAAACCTGTAAAATACTTAATTGTAACCTGTACCTAAATTTTTTTGTAATGAAAAAAAAAGTAAAGTTTTTCTGTATTTCTTTTGATCTTTACCTTTGAAAGAATGATTTCATTCATTCTTAGCCAATAATACTACACATTGTTTTCTCTTTTTAAGAATTTTGTGTGCATGAAATGTTTAAATTTATAATTACAAATTTAATTTGCTGTAAAAAATTGTTAAGTGTTCTTCTCAGTAGTGACATTGTTTTGTTACTGTTTAAAAATATTTTTAACATTATATTCAGCATTTTTAATCTTCTGTCATTTAAAAATCTTATTTTGAGTTCATTTAAAGCAACCTCTTGTTCTTCATGGGAGCAAATCTCTCTTTCTCGTTCTCTCTTTCAACCTCTCCCCACTAAAATCTCTACTAATAATAAAGGAGAGTATGTCTGTTGGCACTCTAGAAGGCAGACCTTAGGATGTAGAGCTGCAATTTGGTACAAACATATTTTCGAGGACAGGAATGTGTATGTCAGTGCTATTTTCTTAACCATATTAGTTAGAATTTTAATTAAAAGTTGAGTGGAATTTAGGCATTTTTTGTGTTATAAATTTTAGAAGCATTATAGCACAAAAATGATTTTTGCATCTCTGTGAATTTCAAAAAATGATCTGTCAATGATGCCAATTTAGTTCCCCAATTTTAAGTTAAATAGATCTTTAAAAATATTTGTATGCATAATTTACAACAATGCATTTCATTGTTGCAACAAGATTCAAACCATTTTCATGGTTCGTACAAATATTTATTTGTGTGTTTCTCTTCTATCGTTGAAAGCTAAGGAATAAAGATTCTGTTATTTTTCATACTTTAAGATTATTTCCCAATGAATTTCACTTTCTCTTTTTAATTTAATCAATTTATTTGTGAAATCTGTAAACAAAGTACTCTAAGGTATTATGTATATTAGGAAATATATCTAGTAAGTTCAAAGATTGTGTTGGCAGAGCTGGTTGTGTTCTGGATTTATATGGAATTCTGGATTTTTTACTTTCTCAAATCTGCAATTTCTGATTTTTTTTCCCCCAGAGATTCTCTCTTGATCTTGAATTTTGCTTTATGACAAATACAGGGTACCCACTAAAGTCCCTTACCACCCTTTTATTTTCCGAATGGCTGCGGCTATCTCCATAAGAGTGGTGTGTCTAGGAATGGTAAAGTGACTATGCGCTACTGGATGAAACCACTTACAGCGCCACCTGGTGGAAAACAGTATGAGATAGATGAAAAAGTGAATTCCAAAGTTGTAGAGCATCATCGATTTAGTACAAAAAGACACCTTATGGTCATGAATTCTAAAAACAGAACGCTTAAAATGCACTATTGTTTGTTTGTGGCTTCCGAAACTGTGATGTCTCGAAACTTGAACGAAAGGAGAAAAGCTTATCTTTTGGATGAAAAATGAGACCCCAACGTGGCACAGTTTAAAATTACAAGCATTATATACATTACTGGACGGAGATGCGGAGAGACGTTACACTTGGTGTAACATTGTCATGAACTGGATAGAGATCCAGCCAACATTCTTGGCAGATATAGTATGGATGGATGAGGCATGCTTTTCTCGGTATGGAATGTTCAATAGACAGAACACCCATTACTGGGCACTGGAAAATCCAACATCTTCGGCCGACGTTCGACATCAAATGCGATTTTCAATTAATGTTTGGTGTGGAATTTATAATAACAGGCTGGTCAGCCCAGTATGTTACTATGGTATGTTAACGGCCGCATGACATTTAGAGCTTCTGCTGGACGTAATACCAGATTTTGTTGAGAACCTGTCATTGTTTCAACTCCGGAACTTATGGTTCCAACATGATGGTGCACCTACACACAAAAGTTCAGTGAAGCAGTAGCTGGTGGAGGAATTTGGAAAACAAATAATCGGGTATGGTGGTTTCCAAGAATGTCCTCCATGTTCACCTGAGCTGACTCCAATGGACTTTTTCTGGTGGGGATACCTCAAACCGCAGGTGTATGCGACCCCTCCACCAACATTTCAGGACCTTCAACGACGCATTGTGGATTCTTGTGGCAATGTGACACCCAGTATGCAACAAACAAATACGTGTTTTAAGCGTTCTGTTCTAAGCATTTTCGTCCACAAGGTGTCTTTTTGTACTAAATCGATGATGCTCTACAACTTTGTAATTCACCTTTTTCCTCTATCTCGTACCGTTTTAGAGATAATATCAGTAACTTCACTGTTTTCCACCAGACGGCGCTGCAAGTAGTTTCATCCAGTAGCGCTTAGTCACTTTACCATGCCTAGACACCACTCTTATGAAGATAACTGCAGCCATTCGGTAGTTAAAAGGGTGGTAAGGGACTTTAGTGGGCACCCTGTGTATCATTAAGATATTGTAATGATGTAAAACTTTTAGATTATATCAAGTTCATTGAAGTAGTCAAATTTCTTGTCCATGTAAATTAGTGAAAATCCAGTCATTTTGTTAAAATATGTGTGTATGTATGTATATCACATTAACATCCTGAGTTATTTGAAATTATGTCGAATTTTTACACTACACTAGTTTTAAGCATTTTTGAAATGGAGTTATCATTCCTGTGGTTTGTGATCTTTAATTCTTTTTATTAATTATAATTAAAAATGTATTATTAAGCTCAAAGGTCATAGTTGGTAATCTTTAATTGGCATGTTTTAATTCAGTTAACATGCTGTTTGATGTAAAATGTGCTGCACCATTTTAATTTTGGAATCAAATGTATTTTTTTATTTGAGGAATAAAGGTTGGAAGGAAGTTGGTGCTGACAACATGCAAACAGATTACTTTCATTAGGGATGTTATGAACAGAATAGTTGCAAGGCTGCTGAAAAAAGCACGGGTTAAATGTCTATCCACTATCAGAAGTTTAAAATTACTTTGTTAAAGGAACCTTGAATATCAAATTATGCATAAGAAAATCAATTGAAATTAACACTATCTTTATCCCCGGCGAACAAGCTTGTCTCCTAAGGCAGCTAGTTTAATATAAAAACAAAAATCATTTCTATCTCAGTACTAAACTTTTGTTCACCATATATTATAGAAATGTTTTGCTTTAAAGTGCATTAAAACCCTTTGTATCATTTATTAAAAATAATTTTTTTCTCTCTTTTAGAAATGGAGATGGGCTGAGAACAGATGCTGGAAGACGCTGAAAGAAATTTACAAAAATGTGCATTGTACTGATGTAAATATAGAATAAAAAATGTAAATACTTTTAGTGCTTTTTCCTTTTCTTGTTTGTTGTATCAATATTCTGTCTGCATTTCAACTTTTCATGTGCTGAAATATAAAAACTTTTCAGAAAATTTTTATATTTCAGCATGTCTATTAATCATAACATAATGTATACAATATTGAGAGAAGGAAATCTGGAACAATTATAACAGAGAGGGAGTGGTAATATTTTTAATTGTTTTTAAGAGAGAAATTTTCTTAATCTTCCATTAATCTCTTATTTTCAGTGGCGAATCCAGGGGAGGGGCTATCGGGCTGCCCCCCCCCCCCCCCCCCCAGAGCTGAACCAAAATTCTTGATTTAATTTAAAATCACTTCAACTGTTTGATCTTATTTTTCATTTTAAAAGAATAGTACAGGGATGAGATTCTTCCGCTTTTTCGCGAATTTCCGCTTTTTTATTATTTTAAAGAAATTCCGCTATTTTTGTCTTTTTTCTCTCAAAATTCCGTTTTTTACCGCAAAAATTCGCTTTTTCTTCCAAAAATTCCGCTTTCACACAAAGAAAAGAAACCTTCCTATCTTCCATTTTTGAAAGAAAATTCTGGGAAAATATGCCCAACCGTGCGGCTTAACTCCACCGGCTAGGAAACTAGCTGATTCATCTTCTACTGACGAATCAACATTATATAGGCAAGCTCTAGAAGGATGAGCATTCCAACATTCAGTGCCATTCATTTATTAAATACCACCTTTTTGCTGAGAACAAACCTATGTGGCATATTTTGCAAAAAAGATTTTTTTTTTTTTTTGCATGAAAATGTTGGAAAAAAATTAGTTGGAAACTTAAGGTCATCTTGTAGGGCGTACCAAGATAAAGAAATAAAATTGCAGTGATGTACAGGTGGTAAATGTTTTAATGTCTTATTTTGTATTTTCTGATGCACCTGATGATGTGTTAAACTTGTTAACTTTTAATGTGAATGATTTAATAATAATTTAATATTCTTTTTCTTATTTATACATACTGAATTATAAATAATTAAGTTATTAATTATTATAGTGTAATATTTTCATCATATTGCGTGTTCTAATGTTTTACTTCTTAAAACATCTTTTGCGTAAAAATTATGGTACAAATGTTTTGTTCGCATATGATTTCAGTCTTTTTGCTTTTTTGCCAATCTCATCCCTGATAGTAATAAAATCGTGACAACATTGCTTTCTGACTTGATAGGCTCGAAAATTTTCCTACTTTTCTAGTCATTCCACTTGCACTTGTAGCGTTGACGCGGTCGAAAACATTTTTTGGCCAGCTATTTCATTGTATTTTTTATTAAATTATCGAAAGTATTGTAGTGTTCTTTATTATTCTTATTGTCAGGAGAGGAAAGCCTGTAAAGTTAAAGTGTTTTGGTTTACATAAGCCATGAGGTTTGACATTCGTCACTACGATACAAAATTTTTATGACCTCAGCCCCC
>BGPR01022809.1:8793-24931 GCA_013235015.1 Araneus ventricosus | reverse complement strand
ATTGTCGAACTGACCTTTCGAAGCTCATCTTAGTTGGTCAATATCAAGGTCAGTTGCTCAGAAAAGTGATATTATAAATTCTCATCATAATATTGAAATGAAGCATACAAAGAGAAAGTATTGTAATCGTCAAATAATTCGAACTCGAGATTTTCACGAATCTCCACGTTTTAGACCTCCCTGAGTACGAAAAATACAATTTTAGAATTATGTCTGTCTGTGAACACGATAACTCGAAAACTATTAGAGCCACGGGGATGAAATTTGGTATGTGATCTTGACACATAATTTGCAGGTTTCTATGGGAAGTCTCTCTGCCCGTCTGTCCGCGTTCATGTGAACACTATAATTCAAAAACTTGAATAGCTATATGGATAAAATTTGGTAAACAGTTTTATCAGCAGGAATGTAGATCTGTATCAAATTTTAGGCCAAATGCGTCAAAGGGTTGTTTGTCTGTCGGTCTGTATAATTGCATACTTCTAAAGCATTATAACTCGTAAACCCTACGGCTTTGATATATAGAAATTGGTATGCGGCCTGCTAACAATAATTGTAGATACGTGTCCAATTTTCGTTACAATCGGTCGAAAAAAGGTGTTCAAATCGCCTGATTGTCTTTTCTCATCACATAATGACTCGAGGCCGTTATTGCGTAATTGCGCGAATCCTTTCCGCTTCTACCCACGCCTTTCGCCTCTAAGCTTCCGATTTCCAAGCTTTTTTTCTCCACTGCGTTCGAAACACTTTTGTGTTTTACTGCCTTTTAGCTTATTTTTTCTCCACATGTGTTAGGAGTATACGAGAAAGTTTAGGGGAGACCACTTCCGCTGGTGGACCACAAGTCTCCTTTCTTCCCAGTTTGTCACATATTCAAGAATATACTGCTAAAAGCATTTTAAATGATATTGAGGTTTTGTTTGATGCACTATACTCAGATCTGGCAAGCTAGAAAGAAAAATGTCTCGTTTTGTCGAAAGAAAAAGTTGTATTTTATTGAGTGTTTTCGTACGAAAAGAAATATAACAGTTCGTGCACTCCCAATACCATAATTGCTGCACAAGTGAACACAACTTCGATTTATGCTTGATATTTCGGAGACCGGAGTCAGTTTGAAATTTCATTCGTTTAGACTGGTGCAGTGTTTTGCTTATCACTCTGAAGCGGGAAACGTAAAAATACGTTTTTCCCAACATTACAATTTTAATTCAAGAATTTAACTTATTAATTAGTTTAGATAAGCTGGATGTGTTAATAGATGCCTGAAAAATTCGTCCACTTATTCTTTTATGGTATAAACATTGTCTACAGCAAGTACAGTTACGGTTTTTTTCATTTTATTTGAGCTTGCACCTAATTCGTATACCGCACACCACACATTACACACCGCACGCCACACACGGCACACCACACACCGCACACAATGTGTTAATGTTAAAAACCACTTTAAAATCTTTATATCAACTTCATAATATTTGCCAACGAGACTTATTCCCATTCCATTCCTCATGTTTACAGAGAATTGAAAACCTTATCACTTAGTAAAAAGATTTTCATAACTGAGGTTTAAATCAAAGACAATATTTTTTCATAAAAGATAAAATCTATAATTCTAAGTTTAAAAAAATCATAGCCTTTAATTCAAATACATTCCTGAAAGCGTTTGTTTGCATGGGGGTCATAAAATATCGCTGCATCCAAAAATATTGTAAAAAAGCAAAAGCGGCAAGTTGCAAAGAGGCCCAAGTTTAGTTTAGTTACATTATGGTCCTGTTGTGAAGCTACACGCGGGCTATTTTGGGAAAGGACATCGTAATTTTGAAGCGTAGTCAATTGAGAAGAATGGCATCTGAACTAGCGCCATCTTGTCCAAACTTCCACTCTAAACCAGCGGGAATACGTTTGACCTCGACAGATGTAGCGTGCAACATGACACTATGGCCGTTTTCACGGTGGATCTTCTTTGAAATCGGGTTTCCAACCCGTGACCCGCCGGTCATTAGGCCGAGACTCTGCCACGAGATCACCGCGGTTTTATAAAGAGGTGCAAAATAGATGGTAATAAAAAGTTTTACAGTAAAATAAAGAATACGTAGTGTGATGTTAATGGTTCTAACACCAAGGAAATGGAAGGCACAAATATATATTCTAACTGAAGATATATTTCACCATCCATATTAATATTGAGATAACTACAATTTGACTACAATCAGTTATAATGTGCAGAAATATGCGATTATACAGACCGACAAACAGTCAACCCTTTGACGGATTTGGCCCAAACTTTTATACTGACCTACATTCCTGATGATAAAACTGTGCACCAACTTCTACCCATCTAGCTATTCCAGTTTTTGAGTTATAGTGTTCACATGAACGCAGACAGACAGACAAACTTCCTGTAGACGGATTTTGTCCAAAGTTTGATACAAACCTACAAATCATGTGTAAGGATCACATACCAAATTTCGTCCCTGTAGCTATAATAGTTTTCGAGTTATCGTGTTGCACAGACAGACAGACATAATTCCACAATTGTGTTTTTCGTGACTCAGACTAAAACGTGGAGATTCGTCAAAAACTCGAGTTCGAATTTTTTGACGATTACAATACTTTCTCTTTGTGTACTTCGTGTACGAGAAAGTAAAAAGGGTTAACTAGAGTGGGTCGCTCTCGTTAGTAACTTCTACAAGGCAACATGCTCTTAGCTACACTGTCGCTTCTTGCCTTCGATGTAACTGCAACAAGTTAGCGATTTGGGTGAGCCAAACATTATAAGTAGGAAAGTCATTAATTTAAAAAAAATGACGGAAGGCTGTCTTTTTCAAACAGCCGCTGATGTTAAAGGCGTAGGACTACTTTACTCGCATGACTCTTTTGTTTCTCGAAGTTACTCTAAATTCTCTTTTGTTTCTCTGAAATACTAATGTGTGGAAAATTGGCGAAATAAAATGAAACTATGGTTACAATGAAAATTGTTTTGTTTCTTAATAAAATATATTACAATGTAATTTTTTTTGTTTTGAATTCTTCAATAGTGCGTGGATATGTTACAATTCTGTGTAGGTGATAATGATGATATGAAAAGTAACATACATAATTTAATAATTCGGGACTAATGTTTCTTGTAAAAGTTGAATCAATATATGAATTCCCCAGAGTACTAAGATAATTTGTTGGCACCATATTCAAATCAAAATACTTCTTCATGAAACCGAAAGCTTTCTCATTCATTTGGCATCTACATTAAAGTCACCCATAACAATAATTGGAACATCTTTATCTATATGAAACTCTTCATCGGTCAGCAAACTTGTCTCTGAATATTTCACAAGTTCGCTGAATAAGAACATTTTCAAATGGGATGCGTCTACTCCCGGATGAATGTAAACAGAAGATTGTATACAACACGACTCATCAGTAATTGTAAATTAATTGTTCGTAACATACGTGGTTCCCCAGATGTAGAGGATCGCGTCACCAATTCATGCGTATTTTTTCTCAACTTTGCGACTCAGTAGTCGCTGAACTGCAATTCCGATTTTCAATTTTTTTTGTAACTTCTGTTGTTACCATTTATCTCTAAAATAAGACATTAGTTATACTTTTAACATATGTAGTTACCGAGATATAGAGGATCTCCCATATAACGTTTTTTGTGGTGTTTCGGCGTGTGAATAAAATTCTTCCCTGATATAACAATGGAACGTAGTCCTACGTTAAAAAAATATGAGAAGTCTTCTGGTAATTTAAAAGCATTTTTCTCTTTGATTAATTTCCTAGTTTATTATTCATACGTCTTACGTCATCAAAATAATCTTTTAACACATCAATCTAACATTTTAAATATAGGATCTTAATACTTTTTACTTTTGTTAATGACAAACCCCAAGATGAAGGGTAATCTTATATTTCTTTCGTCTTACGTAAGATGTTTTCGAGCTTATGATTCTTCATAAGCTTGAAATAAATTATAGCTATTTTTTTCAGATTTCGAATTAAATTTGTAAAAAAGAAGGAAAATGGCAATTTATATGTTTTGCTGGGAAAAGAAGTTGTAGAGTCACTTTTTTCGCTTTGTAATAGATTTCGAATTTCCTTTGTAGAGATTAAAAACT
Organism: Araneus ventricosus; assembly: GCA_013235015.1. Taxonomy (NCBI): domain Eukaryota; kingdom Metazoa; phylum Arthropoda; class Arachnida; order Araneae; family Araneidae; genus Araneus; species Araneus ventricosus. The sequence continues at coordinate 20,813 of BGPR01022809.1, read as the reverse complement.
GCGTACAAGCATGGTTACTATTTAAGTTCGAAAATTTCGGAAAAGAATTCCCTTAAAAATGTGAGAGTACACCCAAAACTGTGTAAGTGCCGGAAATTTGACTCCATTAAATCATCTCTTTTATTTAATTCTAACACAGAAAGTGAGTTCTTTTCTAAAAATAGATTTTTTTTCCTGTGAAAAGAGGCAACTTAAAAAAAGTACTTTTCTGTGATTAAAATTAACTGATTAAGTATATTTTTTGATTTAAATAGCGTACCAGAATATAATTTTTTTCGTGAGTTGAACTTTTTTCAGATTGATTAGATTTTTGAGATTAAGGCTTTTTAATTTTTATAAAAAAAACCCTCACTTTTATTATATAAAAAGCAACTCAGTTTTCAAAAGTAACTTGGACACAAATATCTAAACTTCATAGAAAATCTTGCAATGAAAATCTGGAACGACTTCTGAAAATTCTGACATAATTATTATTAAGAAAGTTGATAAAGATTGTTGCTTTATTAATACAAAATAAATAATGTAATGTGATTTATATATACCTGTTAATATCTATTAGAATTTGTACGTAAATTATAATTGATTTAAATTTCAAACGTCATATGTTTATCTGAAATAACTATTTGGGTTTTTTCACTAGCATATTTGCAATCTGACTGCCATAAATCGAAGATATTGTCTATTTTTACTGTTCTTTTCCGTGGAACTAAAAGAGTGATCTTTGTCGACGGTGTCTGTCCTATTTGTCCTTATTTTTTGACTGCTGGGGTTAAGTTTGATGATTTCTCTCCAAATCTGATGAGGAAACACATCAACGGGAGGCTGTCTCTGCGAAACGACCGCTGGAATTGAGTGGCTTAAACTTACTTATCTGACTCAACTGCGACCAAAGTAGCTCTATGTGATTAAAGTAGCTCTTTGTGACTAAAGTAGCTCTATGAGATTAAAGTAGCTTTATATGACTAAAGTAGCTCTTTGTGACTAAAGTAGCACTTTGTGACTAAAGTAGCTCTATGTGACTAAAGTAGATCCATGAAACTAAAGTAGCTCCATGTGACTAAAGTAGCTCTTTGTGACTAAAGTGCTCTATGTGACTAAAGTGCTCTATGTGACTTAAGTAGCTCTATGTTGACCAAAGTAACTCTTTGTGACTCTGAGATTATTTGACTGAAGTAACTCTTTGTGACTCTGAGATTATGTGACTGGGGTAGCTCTTTGTAACTCTCAATTTATGTTACTGATTCTTGATTTTGTTGTGGCTTTTTTCGAGAAATTTTTTTTCGTTTTCAAATGTAATATATTCATTCATGTTATTAATATTGAATACAATTTCTGTTAGTAACAATCTTATGTAAAATCGGACGCAAAATAGCAAACGTAATTCAACAGCTCGATTTCGTCTCCGATTCAATAAATCATTTCGCCGACTCATTTTGACGGTTTCTAGAAATTTCTACGAAACAAAATTTGGAAAATCCAGCTAATATACCGCTCACAACCGACAGCAGCAAGCGGCTGAGGCCGCCAGACAGTTAGGTATGAGAAAGCGCGGGAAGCTAGATTGGTCACTGCCTGCGCGCGCATCAGTCACTGTGACGTCATCAAAATTCTTCGTGATTTTCACCAACTTTGCAACTCGGCTGTGACTAAACAGTAATTCCAATTCTAAAATTATTTGTGCAATCTTCAATGTCCACCTTTCTTCGTTAAATGAAACCAAACCCAACTCTCTATGTTGTTTGGTTGCGGAACTATAAGCGTTTAACTTTAGCACGAAAAGCGTTATAATTTTTTCCTTTCCCGACATCCCATTAGACCATTATGGATCGACGTAAATTTACGTCAAAAAAAAGTGTTGAAAATTCATTAATACACATGCACTGTAACATAATTTCTCTGCTGGTTTGGAACGAAAATGAAAATAAAATCCTATAAAAGTGAATAATACATTCATATCGCATTTAATTTTGCAAAATGATCAATATAAACTTCAATATAAGAGTAGTAATGTACAGAAATGTGTATTGCAATACCATAAACCTATATTACTTTGACGATGACGGATAACAGAAAATGACGGTTAATCGAAGTTTTCCTGTATCCTCTACTTTCTCATACAATGGTTGAAACCTGAAGAAACCGGAACATTACTAGAGATAATTGCAGTTTTAACGTGCTACCATACCCTTCCTTGTGGTTTCATGAACTCTGCCTTTCGACAATAGAACAGAACACCACTTCATGCTCTTCTTCTTACTAATCCTTCTGATCTGAATCAGATCAGATCCATGAGATCGTTCGCCCTCATCACCTCCAACACGAAATCCGGTCGCTTAAGCAGGTCACCATACACCAAGGCAACACAGTCAAGCAGATGTTGCGGAGTGGTCTCAATCATGTTGCACTTTGTGCTGATATTGAACTTCTTATCACCACGAGAGAATCTGATGGTTTTTAAGTGACCGGATGATAAGCGAGCCCAAAGCTGTTTGGTCTTTCCTAACATCCTTAAAACGTATAGCAGCACCTGCGCCTTCACAACGATACCACGATTGAGCTGGTGGATGCCTCCAAGAAATGTTAACAAGGGCCTTCTTCATGCCCTTGCGACTATAACTTTTTGGTTATTTAAACAGTGTGGCGGAAATGAAGTGGAAGAGACATCGAAGACGCTCCTTAACCCAAGAGGACGGGCGTCTCCTTAGCGAATGTTGAGACGCGCGGGGGGTCATAGAATGACCCCAAACTGAAATTCAATCCTGCGCTGTTAAAAACTGTTGGAAATTCAAATGAAATTGTCCAGTCACTGAATGAAACGCATCTCATTGGTTAATTTCATGACGTAGCCGGAGTTACGGCACTAGTCGAAGTTGATTGGTTGTCACAATCTATATATATTTTGTTCATTTGTGTTTTTAGGACAAGCAGTCGAGTGAATGGCTGTCAGTGAGTGTTTAAGCTGCAAGACAGCAGCATGTTTCTTTTTAAAGTAAACTGTATTAAAGATATTTTGTATTTTAAACTGCCTGGTATCTGCGTTAACTTTGCAACATTACACTCACGACATGCCAACAAAAACGTTATATTTTTAAATGAAAAAAAAAACCGTTTTGACTTTTAGACATTAAGAATACAGTGCCTAACGAAAATCAAATCTACTTCATCATTATCCACGTATAAAGATTTCTAAAGTGTCCGTTTGTCGCGCATCTCTTTCACGTGAAAAGTTTGGTGCGGATTTCTCGATAAATATATTTGTACACTCTACATTTAAATGCATCATGTTATCGTTGATGAATAATTCCCAACTCTTCACAGGGTTTGTCACATCTTTCGCTGGCCCTTTTGTTCCAGGTAAGGGCGACACAATATTATGACAACGAGTACGAATATTTTGCCTAAATTTTGTTTTCCTCCACTATACGCCAACTTTGATGAAAACCATTCCGAGTTATTCACTTCTTCATTTCCAGAATCTCCGTCCTCTTCCGTTTCAGTATCATATTCGCTGAAACTTTCATGATTTGAAAAATTCTCTTCTAAAATATCCTCAGGTCTATTGCCTTCATTGTCAAAGTCTGAATCTTCATCAATTTCAACTTCAGCAAAAAGTTTACGTAAACGCTCCATTTCTTTTTCATATGAAGTCGTCATTGTGAGCAGAAAGTAGATACTTCGATTCAGAAAGGACAGCAACGAACTGACGTTATCAGCCGCGTGAAATAACTGGCTTGTGGAACAAACGGAAGGACGCGCGGGGTCATTCCATAACCCCAGTAACTGACATAGCGTGTATTAGGGCGCCAAAAAGAACGCCAAGGGCGCCAAGAGGGCGCGCGGGGGTCGTAAAATGACCCCCTCGCATCCTCTCGGGTTAACTGTCTAGCAAATGATGGCGGAAGCGGAGGGATGGAAATGGTTGCAAAAATACAAATCTAAAATTCTTGGTTAATATACAAGAAATTTAGAGAAGAATCATATAAAACTATATACAAACAAAAACAGTAAAAATGAAAGCAAAATTTGAAAAAAATGGGTATGAAATGTACAAAAACAACAAAAAAGAGAGAAAAAGAAAAACTAATCAAATAAAGAAGTCCACAAAAACAAACTAATATGCGAGTGTTAAAGCACATGTATGTCTGTTCTGTTGATTGTTCCTTCCTCCATAAAGTGAAGGGTCTTCTGTGTCGAAATTGAAAATTGGCAAGTTGATTAGGCTCCGACAATTTGTTGAAATATCAATATTCTTCATGCAGAACTTTGACAGACCTCGCTATGTAACAGGCGGTATGATGTAACTGTAACTCGCTTATGCTTTTGACACTCGCGTTTTACTCTCAATGTAGTTTAGTTATATTTACGTCCCGTTCTGAAGCAACACGGGGACTATTTTGGAATGCACCTCTTAGTTTTGAACCGCGGTCAGATGATGGGGACGACACCTGAGCTAGCGCCCTACTCTCTAAACTTAAATCCTGCTGCCACGTTGTCAATGCCCTAATGGTTGTTTAGATTTTTTTGGGGGGGATGGGGCTATGCATTCTACTTTTTGACCTTGTTTTTATTTTTAGACTACAAAATTTCATTCCTTTTCCTCTCCCATTGGCCCTTTTCATCCTGTATAGGACATAAAGTAATTTTTAACTTGCGCAGTCTTACTCAAAAAAGATTCTGTAATTGATAATTTGGTATTCCCTTATACGCAGGACGTGGATTACCGTTGACTAAAGAAATTTCTTCCTTTCTATCTCAGAAATAATAATTATTATTATTATTTATTTATGTATTTTTAATTCTATGTTTGATACAGTTTTTATTTGTGTTTGTGTGTCGTTTGACGTGTAGAGTTGTTTGTGTGTGTTTTGTTTTTACACTAGGGGTTTCAATCTTTGACTTCTTTTTATATCTGATTTTTACTGCTTTTTCTGTGTTTATTTGTTTGTTTCTTTTTCAATACTTATCTATTTTTTATATATTTTTACTGTTCCTTGCTTGCCCAAGCAGTAAATCAAGCTATTCTCTCCCCACCAAGGTGGGTCGAACCATGTTTACATTCCCAGCTCTCTTGTATTTAAAATTACTGCCCCGTTCGGACAATGCCTGTATCATCTTATTGTATCCAATAAATCCCGTCCTCCACATGCTGGTGGAGCGGGTCTCTCCCCGCTGGTCTTACACCCTTCTTGGGTAGGCCGGGCCGCATATAGGCATTCTGTACTCGAGTAGAGCACCATTGTAACTTTGGAGGGCTCTGATTGGACAAGCGAATCTGACGTCACTCTTCGGCACATCGAATCAACAGTGAGACATGCGTATCCTGTTTATAGTTCTTAAAACTCTAAATACTAATTTTTTCTACTAGACATTGCCTTAGAATTGTTTTCAAAAGGGGAAACTTTCTTCTTCTTGATTTAATGTCGTTAGATTTTCTTCATTATTGCTTCATTCAGATCTGAAACATTAAAATTCACATTTTAATAATTAACTTAAACCATGATAAATATAAGTATTGAAATAATGTCTGATATAGGATTACAAATTACAACATACATCCTCTAAAAGATAATGATTTGAAATAATTATTGCTACTTTCCAGCACACAAGCCTTGTTCCAGATGGTCTAGAAGATCCCATTTCGTGTCCGATGTTCTTCCATATTCTTCTATCTATGAATACACATCGGGAACACTTTTAAGGTTGCTTCGAACGATGGTTCCATCTTCAACGATTTTAACAACTTCGTTTATAAAAGAAGGGAGAAGATTGGAATTCTGAATAGCCATGGCGTATTACACAAAGAATATTTCGCTATCGCTAGTTGAAAGATTCAGTCAGGGCGTGGTCAGAGGTAAACAAAAAAGCAAAGCATAGCTACGTCAGATTCGCTTGTCCAATCCGAGCCCTCCAAAGTTACAATGGTGCTCTGCTCGAGTACAGTATGCCTATATGCGGCCGGGCCAGTGTGGGTATTTTTGCGCCTCACTGGTGGGAGGACGTTTGACCCAAAACGTCATATTTAACATACCCCAGGCCCAAATACACTGACGGATCTCTTCAATGGTATCGGGCTTCGAACCTAGAATCCTCCGACCCCAAAGTCCAGACCTTGCCACTCACAAACATTTACTTTTTAGGGAACGGCCAACAAAATGCATTTGTTGTAAAGATTATCTAACAATAAGTTCCATTTAATTTTATTGTCCTATTTTTAACAGCACATACTTCGCATATTTTATTCCATTGTTTTTTTTTCATTTTCTTTCGAATTAATTTTTATATATTCATTTTATTACAGCGATCGGCGTCTTACGTGGAATGCAGTTTTCTCGCTTTACTTACCCGTACGTGAGTTATTTATAGAGAAAGTATTGTAATCTTCAAAAAATATGTTGCGCCATTTTCTTTTGTTTAAATTATTCAACGTGTTAACATAAATTAATTTATCGCTAGGTTCTGTGACGCGCAATTATTGTAAATTCATTAATAATTCGTACGGAAAATCTTTTACTTACATTCGCTAACCATTGATGAATTTCAAGACATGCACTTGCAAGACAAGTTTTTTTGTATTTATGGTAGGTACACTTAGTACAAACGAGACTGCCCTTCCAGTTCAGCTATTAGCAGCAAGTTCTTCAGAGACAGACTTTTTTCTCTTTCTGAAGAAAATTTCTTTTGCTTCCTCATCCTTCATTTCTAAATTTCTCAGATGCATGTTTTCGTTAAAAGTTTTATTCCTAACGTTGCCAGATTTTCTGAGATTCAACCCGGAAGATCGTGAGAGGGAGGCAAAACGAGACAAGGAGGAAAATATATAAAAAGGGTTTTATATAAAAGCAAGGTTTCATTAATGTTCTAAAAAGTAAAAAAAAAAAAAAAAAATCGATGGGAGGCTGTCTCGGAGAAACGGCCGCTGGGATTGAGGGGCGTAGACTTACTTACCTTACTCAACTGTGACTTTCTGTGACTAAAGTAGCTGTATGTGACTTTGACCTATGACTTATGCTCTAAGACCTTTCTCTGTTGAATGAAACTAAAATAAACTCAATTCAATTAAATCGATGGAAAGGCAGCTCAATTAAATCAACAATTGTTAAAAATAATTAATTAAGGACAGTTAATTAATTGATTACTCAACTTGTCTTTCTGTTTATGACCTTTTTCTGTTAAATGAATTAATCTGAATTAATTAATTAATCTGAATGAATTAATTAATCTGAATTAATTAATTAATCTGAATTAATTAATTAATCTGAAATGAATTAATTATTAATCTGTTGAAATCTAGTTAATATATCTCTCACAACCGATGCGTGCGAGCATCGGTCGCTGTGACGTCATCAAAATACTTCGTGATTTTCAGTAACTTTGCAACTCGACTGTGACTAAACCATAATTACAGATTAGAAAATTATTTTTGCGATCTTCAATGCCAACCTTTCTCTGTTAAATAAAACTAAAACCAACTCTCTATGTTATTTGGTTGCGGAACTATAAGCGTTTAACTTTACCACGAAATTCGACGTAATTCAACAATTCTTGAGTAATATTTCGCGTGAACTTCCGATCGATGACTGAATTGCCTTAGTCTGCGTGCCTACGCATCGGTCGCTGTGACGTCATCAAAATTTGTAGTGATTTTCACCAAGTTTGAAACCCGACTTTGACTAAACCGTAATTCCAAATTCTAAAATTATTTTTGCAATTTTTAATGCCAACCTTTCTCTGTTAAATGAAACTAAAACCAAATATCTATGTTATTTGGTTGCGAAGCTTTAAGCGTTTAAAAATACCACGAAAAGCGTTGTAATTTTTTTTCTTTCCCGACACACCATTAGACCACTATGGAGAGACGTAAGTCTACGTCAAAATAATATTTTATCAAAAATATGGAGCTTAATTCTCATTTTGAAAATTATTTTGGGACGAGCTTCATAAATTTGAGTCCTGAGGGGGGACGACCACTTTACAAGCTTCGGTACTGCACCAGCGGGTGGGCATCTGGCGCTGCGCGTACCCCTGGCCTTATACACGTGGATCTTGGGTAGAATCGGGTCTCGAACCAGAGATCCTCTATTCATGAACCCGAGACACTGCCAATCAGCCAAAACGGCCCATTTGCAGTTTGATAAGAATTTCAGAACTTAGCAATCGAAAGGTTTGCATGGAATACTCATCAAAACCCTTTATTTTAAAAACTACAGCATCTGAAAAATATTTTGAACTTTCCTTTAATATCGATAAACAAAACGATGATTGATTCTTTATTGATTCTTTTAGAAGATCTATAGGTTTACGTAGAGATTCTCTGCAATATCCGAATAAAAGAAATGCTTAAACAAATAAAGATCAAATGTGACGTCTGAGGAAAAATCGGATTTCAATTTTTATTCAAAAAAGTCTGTATTGCTTTCAAAAAATGTCTTCCGACAGAGGCCGGATCTTGAAATATGGCTATAAAAGTCCTAATCCAGGAAAGAAGTACTCTTTAGAGCAATTTTTCTGAAAGTCAGTTCAACTGAAAAGTTGATGTTAAAAATATGATTTTTCGACGGTGTTTGAATGAAGTAGGAAACTATGGGTTTGATATATTTTTTTCTGTGATCCGATATATATATTCAAATTCATTGATGAACGAAAAAAAAATATAGTTCGTATTTGCTTGTATTTTTAACTTAATTGATTATTAATAATGATTTAACTTAATGATAATTAACTTTATTGATCAAAATTTAGATATCTATGGGTAATATGGCCAGTAATGCTGTCACTTGGCGGTTTCAGCGTTATTTTAACCCTTAAACGCCTAGTATTGCCTTTAAGCAATATACCCAATTGTGTCTTCTAAAATATTGAGAGCAGAAATGGAATCTTCAGGCTAACAAACTGCATTCTGTCAAACCTTCAATTGGTTTGTGGCCCATTCTGCCTTTACGACAGGTTGATGTCAAACTGACTCGCTTCCGTATAGGGCATACTCGCTTTACGCACAGACATCTCTTCTTGGACCAGATGGCACCATGGTGTCCTTGTCAAGTTGTTTTCACTGTTCACTATATTTTAATTGAATGTCCTTCTTTTAAATGTCATCGCGAGTTCCATTTTAATTCATCGTCTCTAACCTTGCAAGACTTGGTGGGTGAGAAATATCATCCAAATATTTTTAATTTTTTAAAGACCATTGGGTTTTTTACGAGCCTTTAGTCCTTTTAACTTATTTTTGTGCTTTTCGCACATGTGTCTCATTTCAAACAATTTTTTTACATTTTCATTGAATTTTCCAGTTTTTAGTACCACTCTGTTGAAATTTACCTTTTGATTGGCGCAGTTTAGCCAAAATGGCTCTTGCGCCATTAAACCTCAACCAACCAATCTAAAATATTGAGAATAAGACTTGAGCTGTAGTGCGTGTTATTGCCAGTAGGCTACCTACTGAAAATGTTATTAAATCAATTGACAACATAAAGATGACAGCTTGAGTGCTGATGAGAAAATAAAAATAAATCGATGTTTTTCACTTGCTTCTGCACCTTTTTTGCTTTGTTTACACTCTTGAGAATACAGTATTTTATTCTACATTGTTGAAGGAAATTCCTTAATCTTATTATTAACCCTTAAAACTCATCTGTGTTTAATATTACAGAATCTTTTCTCCACTAAAGCCCAGTGTTGCCGATTGGTAACAAACTGTTTTTTAGCGATAAACCATACTTAAAACTAAATAGGATTTTTTAAAGTATTTTTCCCATGTTTTATTCAAGAAGTAAAAGTCAAAAAATATAATTAAGAATGTGGGCATTTAAGGGTTAAACGATGGAAGGGCTCTACTTTCTTGAAAGGAAAGCTAAGAAGTTGCTACAGCTTCGCGCAAAGTTGAATTAATTCAATAGTAAAAGATATTTTTTCTCATTTTTAGGTTGGGAATTATGTTACCTTCACCTTTATTTCATAAACGGCAAAATTGTCCTCTTGAACGGGAAAAATAAAACGAATACACTTTGATCTCAATAGGACAAAGTGGCAAGATAAATACTGTTAATGAAAGTTTTCTCCCTATTTTTTTACAGTTCCTGCACCTTTATGGAGCAAATTACGAATGCACTGCACATGTTTACGTTAAGATATATACTCGGTTCGTCCAGAAAGTGAGTTTCACGGAGGATGTAGAGAGACATAAAACATAATTACTTGGAATAATTTATTGAAACGGATGCAGCACTCTTTCAGCCACTTATCTACATAAGAACCACAGGAATTGAAGCACGTGTCATACCGTGAAACGAATTTCTGTACACCGGTGTCGAGGAGATCTTCCGCCAGAGAGCGGAGCGAAGCCAGCCTGTCGTCGTCGTCACTGGGGAAATACTGCTTCGCCAGGAACCTTTTCAGGTGCTGGAAAAGATGGTAGTCGCTGGGAGCAAGATCGGGACTATAGGCTGGATGGTCAAAATCTTCCCAGCTCCCCCGGAACCTCTGCAGCAGTTGTGTGCGCACGGGGACGTTTATTGAAACAGATGCATCACCCTTTCAGCTACCTCTCAACATAAGAACCACAGAAATTGAAGTACATGTCATACCGTGAAACCAAGTTCTGTACACCGGTGTCGAAGAGATCTGCCGCCGGAGAGCGGAGCGGAACCAACCCGTTACAGCCGTCTGTCTGCACGTCGTCGTCACTGGGGAAATGCTGCTTCGCCAGGAATCTTTTCAGGTGCTGGAAGAGAAGATAGTCGCTGGGAGTAAGATCGGGACTATAGGCGGGATGGACACAAACCTCCCAGCTCCCCCCGAACCGCTGCAGCAGTTGTGTGCGCATGGGGACGAGCGTTGTCGTGGAGCAACACAATGCAAGCAAAACGAATTCCACGCCTCCTGTTCTACCATTTGTTCCGGCACCTGAGAAGGTTCCTGTCCGGGCAGAATTTCCCCACTGACGACGCTCCTCTCTCTGGGGGTGGATTTTTTCAATACTGGTGCACAGAAATTTATCTCACGGTATAACAAGCTATAGTCCCGATCTTGCTCCCAGCGACTATCATCTTTTTTTAGCCCCTGAATAGGTTCCTAGCGAAGCAGCATTTCCCCAGTGACGACGACGTGCAGACAGACGGCTGTAACAGGCTGGCTCCGCTCCGCTCTCTTCGACACCGGTGTACAGAAATTGGTTTCACGGTATAACTCGTGCTTCAATTCCTGTGGTTCTTAAGTTGAGAGGTAGCTGAAAGAATACCGCACCCGTTTCAATAAATCTTTCCAAGTAATCATGTTTTGTGTCTCTCTACATCCTCCGGGAAACTTACCTGCTAGGACGAACTAATATATCTTATTTGAAATAATAATTCGTATCAGATTTATCTTACATAAAAATAAATCTGATATGAAAAAATGTGTACTTAAGTTTGCGGAAACTCCCTTCCCTAAGCAATTTAAACATTCCTTCGCTAAACTTTTAATAGTTTTAGTATAAACCGATAAAAATATGAGCTATGTTTAAGTTGTAAATAGTAGTGGCATTTACCAATTAGTTTAGTTATATTAACTCTATCGATACGGGATCGTCCCAACCGTCTTTTCAAGAAAAAGACGGTGGACGTCCGAATATCACCGTGAAGTTTCCACCCCCTTTCGTTAAGTGTGATTGATTTCACACCCGCAGTGCGCGCTCTTTTCGTTAGAGTGTCTCGCCCAGAAGGGTTTGGGGAACAGGGGAGGGGTTTCTTAAAATTCGGAAGGTGCAAGCTATCATTGCGGTTTTTGAGAGGGGAAGTGAATTTCCCTTATCTTTGAAAGAGAAACTCGGGCGTTCCCGTATTTTGAGGTCTCTCTATTCCAATTGTCTTAGGAATCAGAGGGTTGAAGTCCCGTTTTGAAGCAACACGAGGGCTATTACCATTTACTTAATCAGTTAAAGAGAGAGATCTGCTGTCCAATTCTGAAAGTCTTTAAAATGATTTCCATCAGCATTTCTCTAATTTATTTCAGAGATTTGCTGTCCAATTCTGAAAGTCTTTAAAATG
>BGPR01022808.1:7989-24933 GCA_013235015.1 Araneus ventricosus | reverse complement strand
GGTCCTTGGACTTTCTGTGGCCACAGCACTGAACTAATGGGGTATCTCACACAGAGACTGATGACGCTGGGCTTGTGACGTTATGGATGATCAATGCCCAAGGGTCAAGTGAGGTGTCTCGGTCCCGATGATGATGTTCTGGCCTGTAAGAGTGGCCTTCGTGGAGTTGGTTGGAGATTTCATGAAACCCGCCTTACCTATCCTGCCTATGTGCTCGTTCACGATGAGAGGGGTGAGTGACTCGTGTAATTTCGTGTGTCTACGCAAAGACGATTTTTTCAATAATGTTAAGGGCTTGATTGAGCTGAAGAGTCGAATTACTCGAATTAATAAGATTAATTGATAAGTCTAAATAGAAGGAAAAACATACGACAGATTGGTGCCTAGTGAAGCCATAGCTTTTGCAAAGACATTGATGATTCATGCATAATCGGAGCTGGTGAAGACAATATACCATTTATTTACCAGGTTTCCTTTATCTTTCTTTTTTCTTATTTTGAATGTAGGCTTTAGATTGCACAACTTTCACTTTTACCTTTCACACGACTTTGGGGAACAAAATTCTGTAACTTATTAAATGATTTGTTTTCTTTTTTCCGTCATTACCGCCTTTGATTTCGCGTACCTCCATCTGGTCCTTCGCGTACTCCCAGGGGTACGCATACCACAGGTTGGGAACCTCTGATGTACACCATGAACCGAATAAGTGCAAGGCTACTATAACAACACTTCATAAATGTATATTACAATTTTCTGTTCAAAAATACTTTGTGAAAGCAACCATTAATATCAATTTATGCATAAGAGATTCAACTGAAATGAAACTCACTATTGCCGGCGAGCAAGCTGGTCGCCAAAAGCGGCTAATAATGAATAAAAGAATATAGAAATGTAAACAATGTCCAAGTAGCACAACATATTCTACAATATTGTCACATTATTTTTACGGCATCGTGCAATATAACGCACACTGAAAAATATCGGAGAAAATCTGCGCAGTCAATGAAAAAAAGTATTGGAACTCTTATCGTAATTCATGAATAGAGCACATTAAAACGAAATATTCTGTTGCGTAAGAAAAAATGGCAGAGACAGATATTAGTTGATAAGTAATGGATGGATATTATTGAGAACTGTTTTTGCTTAGTTAAAAGTGTTTCGGGAAAAGAAGAAAACGCATCAGTTACCTTTTCGATAAGATCACATATGACAGCGTTGTTGAAGTAATCAATGTGCTCCCACTGGATACCCTGAAAGAAAAAAGAGTTACAACTTGTTTACTCTCCGTTTCCTTAAACATTTTTTTAAAAAAAATCGCTATTAAATATTTTATTTTCAAAGTATAACACGTAAATTCAAAGTAAATACATAGTAGGTGTGGAAAGCTGATAATTTATTATTGAATTAAAATGTGCGGGGGAATTCAAAATGATTGGTTGATTAAAAACGACCATTAATATTTAACGAACAATGATACAAAGATATAATTTTCAGAGAGTAATTTGAATAAACTTTTATTACGTATGGAAAGAAGCCAGAAATTTTCTTTTAGATGGTTATACAGAGTGCCCACTAAAATCACCATCCTTTTAACTACCGAATGGCTGCAGATATCTTCATAAAAGTGGTGTCTAGGCATAATAAAGTGACTATGCGCTACTGGATGAAACTACTCACAGCGTCACCTGGTGGGAAATGATGGAGTTAGCGTACTTACCTCTAAAACGGTTCGAGATAGAGGAAAAAAGTGAATTACTAAGTTGTAGAGTATCATCGATTTAGTACAAAAAGACACCTTATGGTCATGAATGATGAATAAGAACGCTTAAAATACACATTTGTTTGTTTTCAGCTCCGGAACGTATGGTTCCAACATGACGGTGCGCCTGCGCACAAAACATCATCAGTGAAGCAGTACCTGGTGGAGGAATTCGGGGAACAAATAATCGGGTATGGTGGTTTCCAAGAGTGGCCTCCACGTTCACCTGATCTTACTCCAATGGGCGTTTTCCTGTGGGGATACCTCAAACAGCAGGTGTATGAGAAACCCTCCCCCAATATTGCAGGATCTTCAATGACGCATTACGGATACTTGTGCCAATGTGACACCTGCTATGCTACACCGTGCGCAACGTGAAGTTCAAGCAAGATTCTAGATGTGCATTATAGCTGACGGAGAAAAGTTTGAACTTCGAAAATAAAGGTATCTTGTGATAACTAGTTTTTTTTTCCTTTCTAAGAATGTTTTGTCACGTGTCAGGGTAGGAAATCGCGAAAAAACAAATACATGTTTTAAGAGTTTTTCATTTACTCCACAGGGTGTCTTTTTGTACTAAATCGATGATGCTCTACAACTTTGTAGTTCACTTTTTCTCCTCTATCTCGTACCGTTTTAGGGATAATAACGCTAACTCCACCGTTATCCACCAGGTGGCGCTGTAAGTGGTTTCATCCAGTAGTGCATAGTCACTTTACCATGCTTAGACACCACTCTTATGAAGATAGATGCAGGCATTCGGTAGTTAAAAGGGTGGTAAGGGACTTTAGTGGGCACCCTGTATAGTTCAGTCCAAAAATATCATAAAAAGGAATAAAATGATATGATACCTGTCAAACAGTAAATTAATGTATTTTAAAATACCATTAATTAATAAGTAATAATTCTCAAATGTTTGTAATTAACCAAGATTATCTCTACCACCTTTAACTGGAGTCAATCAGTTTGAGATAAATTGGTACTTGCAGCACAAATACAATTTATTTTATGTGGAATACAAGTTTTTAACAGTAATATTTCGTAGATTACATATTACAGTATATATACATAGTGAGAAAGAATACAGTATGAAAATATTTATTTGTGTATTTATTATTGTATATTTAAATATAAAAGAAATTTGGCAAAACTTGCCTATTTGTACTCTTAGTGTAAATGCATATGGAATTAAAATATTACATGGAAAAACTAAAGCTAATATTTTTTATCATTTGAAAGGCATGAAAAGAAAATTTCAAAAATTCACATTAATTAAAAAAATTACATTAAAATTTATGCTGATTAATGAAGAGTATTGAAAAGTAATGCTATGAAATACTTTTACCAAACTGCAACATCGATATTCAGAGAATTTTCCGGTGTAAATTCCTTTCATTTTAATGCAGTTATATGCAAATACATTTGCATTTAAATAACATGAAAAATATTTGGCTACCTCGAAGAAATCAATAAATTATTTAAAAATAAATGATATTACATAAAATGATTTTAGCGTAGAATGTATAACTTTTAAGGAAAAGATCGAAAAGATGCTAAATATTTTTTGTGGTGTTTCTCATTTCTAAACGGGGCAATTTTTTGTTTTGTTCCTGAAGAACTATCAGTTATTTACATATCGATTTGTGCTAAGCGATCTTACTATAACTACTGGGGAATGAAGTAATTTTTAATAGTTTTACTTGGAAGATAAACGTCTTTGGAAAATGAATTTAGTTCTGATTGTTACATTACGTATCACATATGACGCTGTTCGAAATTTCATTGCATGGAACCAAACAAAAACATCTTATATTAACTGAAATTGTTTGTTTAGTTGTATTAACGTCTCTTTTTGAAGCAACACGGGGGCTATTTTGGGACGAACCTCGTAATTTTGAACCTCGGTCAGATGACGAGGGTGACACCTGAGTAAGCTTCCGTATCTCACCAGTGGGAGGACATTTAGCCTCCTACGTATTATTCAACGAGCACCTGGCCCAATACACGGCGGATCTTCAATCGAATCGGGTTTCGAACCTGAAACCTGCCGGCTCCGAGCCCTAGACTTTACCACTGGGTATCAGGGCCTCAAACTTAAACGAACTATAATAATTAATATAAAACAATTGCAATTTAATTTATTTCCGTTTTCTCATAATTTTTTTTGAAGATTCAAGACTGATTGATTTTTTTATAAATGTGAAAAAAAGCAAAAACTTTATCGACAAAATAAAAGAAGTAAAAAGTTTTTTTTGAACATTTTTGCCGTTTTATGGTAAGAGTGAAAATATAATTTTTTGTTTGTTTATGTCCAAACATTATAGAAAAAAAGTTGAGCGCCAGTAATTTTTTAGATTTAACTATTGTATTATAAGTAATCTTGCAATAGATTGGAGTTAATTCAGTTTTGAAATGCAAACCACACACATTCAGAATAGAGAAACCGAAATCCATAAAATATTGGTTGCAAAAGTCCATTTAATAACAAAAAATTGATCTTTTTTATTTCCAATAATCAGTATCAATCAATAACCATATATCAATCTACTATCAATGCATTATTTACAAACTTCTTGTATCAAAACTCTCATATCATATCTTAGTTGCCATGGTTATTAATGAAATAAAATAATAAGTCAATTAATTTTAGAATTCTCTAAGTTTAATAATTTTTGTTTCACATCACCTACATTGTCTACTTTATTATAAAAATGTGTGACTGTGTTATATAAGGGTTATAGTCTGTTATGTAAAAGGTAATAGTCTGTTATATAAAGGGTAATAGTCTGTTATAGTCTGTTATGTAAAGGGTTATAATCTCTAATGAAGAGAATGTGTGTATATGGTCCAACTCATAATGTATTTACTTCAAATTTCACAATACAAATCCTCATGGAAGCCGAATTTTTCAATTGCATTTGAAATTCAGCTTCCATGATGTTTTAGTAATGATAAAATTAAGTTTTTATTTTCAATTCAATATGGTAAAATGCAGCTTTTTAAAAATTTCTTCTTATTAGGTAAGGAGAAATCTGTTTCAAGAGAAATTAGAATGTTTCATGAGAAAAGGTTTGAATTTACAGACTGCTATAAGAAGAAGCGTTACCTCCCGGATGTACTCTTCTTGCTCTGCTTTCAGCGTTAATTCTATTAAAATCTGTTGGAGTTTCTCGTTACAGTAATTAATTATGAGCTGCTCGAACGAGTTGAACTGAAAGAGAAACATTTCATGAACATTTTTCATTAGCAAAGAACAATTAATAAACAGTCAGTCAATGGATACAATTCACATATGGGCATGGGCTAAATCATGATTTGATTAGCTTATGGTATCCCATGATAAATGAGACAGAATAGATCATGCAATGACAAACACAGGCCTAAAAATATACATGGGTTGGTCATAATTAAAGTTCGTCTATTGAGAAGGACAGAGAGCATGCTCGATGGCTCCAAACGAAATAAAATTTCACTAAAATATAGTACAAGTGATGAACTCTGTGAAAACCAAAAGGTTAAAATTTCGTCGACAGGAGTTTGGAACCATGGTTCCGGCTCCAACTATCTGAATAAACGAATTATAACTTTTAGAACAATGAAATGAATTTTCTGTGATTTATTTAACGTGGTCGTCAAAAGGCTTTTTAGGTCGATTTCCATCACTAGATGTCGCTGATCGGAACACGGTGAGAGCGATTTGCTTACGCATCTTGTTACCCTGCATTGCCTTGACAGGGATAAAACAAAGTTGAGCGCATGCGCTCTGACTGAATCTCGAAATTTTGTCCTGTATATAACGTTGGAGACATCATCAGAGCGCATACATATTAGGTAATTTGTAATGTATATGGGTTACTATGTTTACGCGTGAATAAACACACGACTAGCGAGGGGGGTGAATAAACTCTTATTGCAACTGTTGTAAACGTGTTTCCCTATATCGCAAACCAAATAATAGCCAGATATCTGCGAAAATCGCCTCAGATATTGATGCAGCGTTATCTATTTGCGAGAACTTTCATATTTTTTCTTTTCGTTCTTTTTTTCCCCATCGGTCTTACACAGAACGCATAGCTTGTATTACATTCTAATGAAGTTTTGTTTCGTATGGAACCATAGAACAGGCTCCGAATAAGCTAACTTTTATTGTAACAATCGTGAATATAAATTAATAATGTTTTAAAACGACAAAGTTTTGATGGGTCTCAATTTTGCGCAGTTAAACTCTTCTCCAGTAATCACTTATAATAAACGAGTTTCATCACCATTATATAACTATGCTCTTTTGTTTGTTTCTGGTCTAGAAAGGGATTTCATTTAATTATATTTGATATATTTAACTGAAAAATGTGAATCATTTAAGTTATAACACAGGTTTTCTTTACAAAATTATTCATGAACTGGCATTTGACTGATATGTGACATGACTTCTGGTTAAGAAATTTATGGAGATAGTCTTCTTAGTATCTAGAAATTTTCAAATACAATGCCAAAGATATACTGATTAATAATCGAATTACTTAATACGGATCAAAGAATTGTTTTGTTAAAAAAATGCACAAAATAGAAACGAATTAACTTCAACAGAAACGTTAAGATGTTAAAACAGCGGAATATAATTTAAATGAAGTAGAATATACTTACCTCCAGGACTTCAAAACCATATATGTCTAACATTCCTATACATTTTCTTTTGCCCATCCTTTTTGCCTGCAACACAAAGAAAAAGAAGCTTAGAACATCATCCAGATTTCAGAAGAGACAGATAAATCTAAAATGCTCAGTACTAAGGAAATATCAATAGTTAGCAGGAGGGATACTGTAATCACACTTGAGAAAAAAATAAACCCGAATTTTGACAACGGAAGACTAATCTCAATTACGCGAAAGACACGTGCAATAGTTGCAACTTGGTGCTCAGTTGCTTTAGATTTGCCAGCTACAAAGTAACAAAAATCTCACTGGCTATTAAAATAATGAGTTCAGATTTTAGTGAATTTATCAGTTAACCTGAATATCGCAACGGAATATGTTACAGCCATCAGTTTAGGCTTGTTTGCAATGCATTTCCTCTTTTAGATCTCATTTTATGTAAACTTTATCATTGATGACTTTAATACTCTCTAAAAATAATTTGAACAGAAGGAAACGTGGGTTAATCTGGAGTCTACGGTGCTCACCTACTTAGAATCGCCAACTCTTTGCCTCCAAGAACGGACATGACAGAACATTTGTTTTCGTTGCGCAATGATGTTTTACATTGTTAGCTTTGCTACAAATACTGATTGCCAAATTGTTCTTTTTGATCAACCTTTTTCGAATCATGGTTATTGTTAGACGAGATCTAACATTAATCAATCAGTAAAGCAAACCAGTTTGGGTTTATGCTAAATAGCTTCTATAAACGTCACATCTTTTACCAATATAAATACGGTTAGAATTGTGGTAACGTAGGTTACAATAATGTGTAGTAGTATTATTAGAAATGACGAACTACTATTATCATCGCCCTTCTGCTGACCCCGGCTAATTCTATTTCGTAAGTATGTTTAATCGAGGATTAAGATTAAATTGGTTGTATTTATATATACTTATATTTTAATCATCGAATAAAGATGTCTATTTTAACTATTATTAGTCGTCGTCAATTATTTTGTCATTGTCATGAATGCATCTAAATATAAATTAAGTTAATTAATTGGGTTACTCTGTTTTATTAGATATATTACTGATTGCGTTTCTTCGAAAACCAACGGTAATACAAGATACATGTGCGCATTTTGAGCATCACGCTATATTGCGCCTCGTTTCGATTGGACTGTTTTGTTCATCTCTTTGATATGATTGGTAGATTCATTCTAATTTGAATAAAATTCGTTTGGAATTCTTCGGTTTGAATATCGGTTCAGTACTGTGTATGTTATTCTGTGTGTTTCGTTTCTCAATGAATAAGCGAAGCTACGAATATTCCGCTATGCTGAAAACGAAGCCACTGATGTTTTCTAAGTTAAAAAAGTTGCCTGGTACACGCTTGAAATGCTGCAGGCATTGCATGCAGAAATTCTCGTTTTCGGAATTTTTTAGAAAAACTAGATTCCTAACATTCAGTGAAAAAGTGTAGCTACTAGTTTCCAGCTATGCTGAAAGCGAAGTCGCTGATATTTTTGTAAGTTAGAAAATTTGCACGGTACACACTTGAAATGCCTCAGGCATTCCGTGCTCAATGTCTCCTTTTCAAAGGACGAATGCGCAAGAGAGCAATAAAAAGAGCACTGCACACTCAGAACAGTATTTGGCAACGGCAAATGAAATTGGGCCAAGAAAAATTGGCGAGAAACAGGTGGCACCGTAAACTCTAGGTTTACCGAAACGTGTTACAACAACATTGCCGCATGTTCAGCAAATTTTCGAGTATATAAATGTAGAAGATTGTTATAATTAATGTTCGCTTATTCAGAAGTCCATAGAGTCAGTTCTTGTCTCGAAACGAAACAAAATTTCACTAGAGTGCAGAATAAGTGATGCGTTCTGGGAAAAAGTTAATATTTCGTGAAGCTGAATTTCAAGATATGTTCAAAATTCCTTCGGTATGTGGATGAGGATTTAAAACTGAGTCAAACAAAGCAAATCTTGAAGAAATCAGACCATTACAACGAAAGATAAGAATTTTAAACAGAATTACATTTTTTTCAGATTTTTGCCGAAATTCACGAAAAATGAAATTTTGAGATATGTTCAAAATTCATTCGGTATGTCGATGAGGACTCAAAACTGAGTAAAACAAGGCAAACCTAAAAGAAATCGGATCATTAGAACGAGAGATAGAAATTTCAAACAAAATTACATTTATTTTTGAGATTTTGGCCGAAATTCACAAAAAATGAAATTTTGCGATATCTTCAAAATTCATTCGAGATGTAATTTCCCTCTTTGAGCTTTGGTTTAAACACAATATCGGCCAGCAGTAAAAAAAAGATGTTTTTTTAAACGCCTAAGGACATAACCCGTGTTAATTCGTTCTACGCACCATAGGTTTAGCAGACAAGTCAAAATAATTCGGTCATTAGATGGTTAATTCTCTAAAATCAAAATTCTAAATGGCTTTGATTCCCATGCTTCGCTGAAATCCAACATGTCCCTGAGGTTTTTGCCACAGCTTACAAACGGTACCAAGGTTTGTCTTCCATATTAACTCCCTGCCTTACGTTTTTTTATTTAACCTCCTAACTAGATGTCACCACCTATTTCATATATTTTTTATTATTTCAATCTATTTAAGATGGTAAAGTATACTTGTGACGCGTGGCCAGGTGTTTTTTTGTATTTACTTTGACTTAATTACGGATTTAAATAGCGAAAAGAGCCGAACGTTATGATATGCGACGCAGACCAAGAAAGGGCTGAACTGAGTGTCGATAAGATGTACTTGATTCCAGAATCCGCCTGTAACTTCCTTGGTCATGGCATTGAGTTTCTTTTCAGGTGTTGGGACAGAATCTGAACTGAACTGTTTGCTATGGTTACTGTGTGGGATTGACTGAACATTTCTCTAATAAACAGCTTGACTGAAATCTCGAATTGTTACATTCATTTGCGCCATATTAGACTTTTATTATTATGTTTTATACTGATCACTTTTTAGTTTTCAAAATTTTATTTTAATACAAAAGTTGAATCCGTACAGATGATGCTCTTGTTACGACTGTCTATCTAAACAGTACTCAAACCCTGGTTGTTCAGCATTGAGAAACACTAATTGCACTCTATGTAAAGGAACCAGAGTTAATAATAAAACATAATATCCATAATACGCTTAATTCACCGAACTAAACAATGATTACGAGTTAATCTGAATGCATGGTATCTGTCAGGCGTTACATTCATTGAAAAGAACTATGAATAAGATTAAAAGTGTCTAAAAATTAACATTAATCGTTGAAAAACCCAATGTTTCAGATTTAGTCATAATGGATGAGATCCATCTGGCATTAAATTCATTAAACAGAAGAACATATAAGAGCTCATCATATGGAGAGAGATGTCTATCATGCATTAAATTTCATTGAACAAAACAATGAATAAGATTAAAAGTGTCTAAAAAATTAGCATTAATTGTTGAAAAACCCAATGTTTCAGATTTAGTCATAATAGATCTATCAGATGAGATCTATCTGACATTAAATTCATTGAACAGAAGAACATATAGAGCTCATTATATGGAGCAAGAGATGTCTATCATGAATTAAATTCCATTGAACAGAACCATGGATAAGATTAAAAGTGTCTAAAAAATTAACATCAATCGTTGAAAAACCCAATGTTTCAGATTTAGTCATAATGGATGAGATCTATCTGGAATTACATTCACTGAACAGAACAATGAATAAGAATAAAAGTGTCTAAAAATTAACATTAATTGTTGAAAATTGAATTGTTTCAGATTTAGTCATAATGGATGGGATCTATCTGGCATTACATTCATTGAACAGAACAATGAATAGGATTAAAAGTCTCTAAAAATTAACATTAATTGTTGAAAATTGAATTGTTTCAGATTTAGTCATAATGGATGAGATCTATCTGGCATTAAATTCCATTGAACAGAAGAGTTAACTTACCCTGATTGTATCGTTGATTTTATTAACCAACCAAGTAAATAAGCGACTATACAAAGCTTTGCATAAGGCATTTCTTGCGTAGTTGGCCTGAAAAACAATAATCAAAACTTTGTATTTGAAACAGAAAGATTATTCTCGCACACTGTACAAATTTTAAAATGATTCAGGACATATCTGTTAAAGTACAAACACTATTAAAAACATTTTTTTACACATCGCCAGATTTTCAAGTGGATAAAATGAGAATTAACATTTTTAGTAGTTTGTTACTAAAGAGATTGAGATTAATTTATTTTGTGCATTTTTTCTAGAATATGTGACTGAAAAGCCTTCTTAGAAACTATTTATACATATGAATAGGAATAATGCTAAAAATTTGTAATTTAAGAGGTGGTCACATTTTTTCTTGGAAGATACAAGAATGAAAAATTTGGACGTGTAGCTTTAAAAGTGGTCATCTCCACTTGTCAAAAATCCTTTTTTTCCAAAGATTATAACCCCACTTGATCTTCTTAATATATCACCATCATAAACTACATACTAGAACATATTGCCTAAACGCTTCGAATGCCATACAACTTATTTTTAAAATTTCATTTTGACTAGATGTTATAGAAAATCCACTTTTCTAAAAACATTTCTTATTTGGAGATGACCACTTTAGCAGATACACGACACAATTGACCAATCAGAAAAGCCATTGCTTGCTACTTGGTTTAATGCGTTGAATTCTCTGATTGGCCACATTTTCACTCCTGTTTGTGAAAGGATTCTTTAATTCTGAAAGCTGACCGTTAAAAAAGAATTTATCTTGCATGGAGTTTTAAGGTATTAACAAATTGTCCTCTCGAACAGGATAATCTCAAAAATGATGCTTTGTTACTATCTAAAATAAGTCGAGAGAGAGAGAAAGAGAGAGATGTTACCTCCGTCGCAGAGAGATCAGTGACTATCACGTCATGCCTCGTCTCGACGGTTCTTTGGGTGAGTGCGGCTTGCAGAACAGACACTTCTCCCTGGAGGAGCTCGCTCACCTCGTACACTTCTGAAGGGAAAAAGAGAATTATTCAGAACACTCCAAACAATCAGTTGACATAATTTTTGTTCAATTACTTTAACTTTACTTGTAGACAGTGTATATATTATCGTTAATGTGACTAATCGGTTATCTATAATAGAATTGTTCAGAGATGTCGGTAACGCTGGGCGGAGCTTAAAATAACCCCGCCCCCTTTGTCTGCGTCATAATTGAACGAGCCAATCGGATGATTGTATAAGAAAATTGACTCAGCTTTCAACAATGGAAACGAAACACGCAATTAAATATTTGTTTAAACAATGAAAATGGACCGAATTGCGTTTCAACAATGAAAAGTATTGTTGTGAATTATGCCAAAAAATATTTTAAAAAATTTATTAAACAACAAGCAACTCAATTGATAGCATTAAAAAGGTAATTTTTTGTACTTTTTTTACATTTATTTCTTATGCACTCTGCCAACGTGCATGAAATTTTGTACTACATCTTTCGTGGCTAAATCTGTTAAAATCAGTTATGAGATATGGTTTGCAGGATAAAACCCCGTCTTAGATGGGTACAAATCTTCTAGTCATGAATAATAAACGATTAAAGTAATGACTATATTTATGGTATTGACCGGTTATCTGTATATGTAAAATAATTGGCAAAACCAGAATACTAGTCCCCCATTACCAATTACTGGACCGATTTCGCTAATTTTGAATTCATATAGAAGCTTATGACGTCTAGATATGTCATCAATTGTTACTTGCCACTCACCGACCTGCATTTTCGAAAGAAATCGAGAAAACACCGCTCCATTGTACCTTCTCTATGGGGAGGAAACATGAGACACTGGAATGATTTCAACAATGTTTATCTCCTTTGAAAGCTTATGTCGTCTAGCTATGCCATCAATGGCCGTCTGAGACTAAATTTTCTAGATATATCGCAAAATAAAACTTTGGCAGAGTGCTTCAAGCCTCTATAACCGTCAATTCGCCAATTTATTTCGCCAAGTTGCATGCATAGCTACAGGCTGTTAATATTACGGACGAACAGCTGGTCGCCGAAGACGGCTATTTATGAATAATTACCTGTAAAAGTGATAAATGATTTATGTCATTGACTGGTTACTCACATTAACCGTAACATGTACACTAAAAGCTTTATTTGGGGCAAAGGCGATTGAGATCTAGGCGTAGACGTTTTGTTTCCATGCCGGTTTGCAGCAATGACTTCAAACACATCAACGGCACGGGAATCAATGAGGATTATTTCCTAAAATATGACTTTTACCGAGTAAAATATAGAATAAAAATTTTTTCTTTCGGTAATTTTTCAGTCAATCCAGCGTATTTGCCTTAAAATCCGCTTTTATTTCCTCATTAGCATAGAAATGGTCGCACAGATGGTTTTTATCGTGGAAAGAAACTATGATATTTTTAAACTTCTCACACTAACAGTCAGGGTAGACCGGGGCTAGTTGGGCCGTCTTTCTTCTAAGAATTAAGAAAAGTGAATTCATTTTTTTATGAAAAATAATTAAAAAAATAATTCGCCGTAGTAAAATTTGAATATATTAACTATCAGTATTAATTTAAAACATCAAACTGACACCAAGTCGTTGGGCCCAACCTGCCCCGACTGCGGCATAAGTTGAGCTACTACTAACCCCAGGTAGCACATAATATTGTCTAATATCATAAAATTCAAAAAAGTAATATTGTACAATATTTTTCCCAATAATGAAACAGTGTAGAAGGCAAGACTTTCCCCCCATAATATTGGATATTATATAATACTGTATAATATTGTACCATATTAAATAATATTGTACTATACTGAATAATATATGTTGGTATATCATATAATGCTGTATAATATTATACCATATTAAAAAATATTGTACTATACTGAATAATATTATATAATACATTGCATAATATAACAATATAGTGAATATTTTAAAATTTAGTGTGTGTCTAGTCTTATAGTGAATATTTTTTTAATCCATTTAAGCAGATTAATGATCTGCTTAAATGGATGGGCTAAATAATGGAATGGTGTGGAATACCACCACGCTATTTTGCGTGGCTTGGAGAAGTCTTGAATGACCTGTCTAACTGGTTGGGCTGAAAACGGAATGGAGAGAAATACGACGACGCCATTTGCGTGGAGCGGTGCGAACAATTTACGCAGAGTAATGACCTGTTTGAATAGGTGAGCTAAATAATGGAATGGTGTGGAATACCACCAAGCTATTTTGCTTGGAGTGGAGTGGTCGTGAATGAACTGCCAGAGGGAAGGGCTAAGAAATGGAACGGCGTAGAGTGGCGCGTTAGTGAATTTTTGGCTTTAGTGAACAGGTGGTTCCTTACCGTACTCGTTGACGAGGGAGCAGCTCTCTGTTCCGTCCATGTTGGCCCGGGGCAGGAACTGGATGTTCCCCAGCTTGAGCACAGAAGAGGCCACCTGAAACGTGGAGAGCGTCTCCTCCGCGCTGAAGCCCAGCATGTCGAAGGCCCGCTGCACAAACAAAAACACAACAACCCTTTTATTTGACTTGACTCGTTCCCTGTTTGTAACGATGCAATCTTGTAATACATTTTTCACTCATTTCATGAAGTGGTAAAGTTATGAAAATTAGTAGACTTGATGACATTTCTCTATTTTAATATTTTAAGAACTTCATTATAAAGTAATTGAATGATTTAATTAAATCTTGGTACCATACGAATAGTGCCAGCTGTTAGTGAATTTGATTAAAAATTGATTCAATTATACTTCATTAATAGAGAATCAATTTTTTCAGACTCAATAATACTTTTAAATTATTACAACTACACTATATAGTAAACGAGTATCCTCTATACTTCTTGCATATCTTTGACATTTGACTACACGTTGTCAAACGTTGTGCTGTGGCGTCCCATCCTTTTCCTGCTTGTCATATGTATAAAGGTACAAATCAAAGTGCCCAACACATTTGGCGTCATCACGAATTGACTTCATTGCATTTCACTCAAGTATACTGTACGATGTACTCGGGTTACAATTATTCTTCTAGACTTCATGAATGTTAAGAAATGTGGAATGAGGAAAAAATACTTTTTGGTTGATTTATGTGAAAATTATTTATATTCTTCAGTTATAGTAAAAACGAACAGAGATGTTTTAAATGTAAAATTATATTATCAAATCACTTAATATACGGTTCTAAAGGCCTAAATGCAATCTCAAAACTGGCCTTTTAGTTGGTTGGATAGTTTCGCTTCCTGAATCTTCCTACCATTTTGAAAAACTGAATACCTGCCCCGAATTAAAGTGCAGATATTCTGGTTATTTTATAAAAGCGTAGCCAAGAGTATGTGACGCTGGAGGCATAATTAGACTTTTTCGCTCTAGCGGCGTAGCAAATGTAAATGGCCACCAGTGTATGGTTTTCGCTCTCTGATCATATGAGGGTAATCCAGAAAATAAAGACCATTTAGTTATACAAAATGAAAAACACTAAATTTATTGAAAGAAACAATTCTGTTACATACCGGAAGCTTCCTTCACTTGTCTACATAATCACTTCCTACATTTAAACATCTGTAGTATCTGTTCACGAGGTTCAGAATTCCCGTGTAAAATTCTTCTACCGCCATTTCATTAAGCCACGTGGTCACTGAATTCTCCAACTCTTCATCACTTCCAAAACGTCTACAGCCCAGAAACTCTTTCAGCTTAAGGAAAAGATGGAAATCGATAGGAGCAATATGTGTTCTGTGAGACTCTAAGAAAACTATGGCGAGCCATCTAAAACAAGAGGCGATGAACGCTTTCTGGAGGAATTGTGCTTCTACACGACAATGCCCGCCCTCACACTGCTTCTGCAACTCAAGAATTGCTGTATCAATTCGGATGGTAAATTTTTGATCATCCAACCTATAGTCCTGACCTTGCTCCTATCGATTTCCATCTTTTCCTTAAGCTGAAAGAGTTTCTGGGAGGTAAACGTTTTGGAAGTGATGAAGAGTTGGAAAATTCAGTGACCACCTGGCTTATTGAACTGGCGGCAGAAGAGTATAACAAGGGAATTCTGAAGCTCGTGAACAGATACTACAAATGTTTAAATGTAGGGAGTGATTATGTAGAGAAGTGAAGGAAGCTCCCGGTTTGTAACAGAATTGTTTTTTCCAATAAATATTGTGCTTTTCATTTTGTATAACTAAACTATCTTTATTTTCTGGATGACCCAAGTATTTGGATTTAAAAATAGACATAAACGTACCAATGTTTTGTCTCAGGGATGCCCCTTGAAACTGTCGTCCGGAGCATCCACACCCTCCTTGCACCTCCGTGGCTACACCACTGTTACCTCATGTTTATTATAATAGACACTGTCAATGTTTTCAGTGGCGTAGTGAGGGTAAGTGGCGCAATGTCATAATATGATTTTTCGCCCCACTCCATTATCATCAGGGGCTTCGTTTGTGTAAACGACACCCGGACCATGGTATTTTTTTTATTTGGCTTTAAAATGTGACATAAACGCATTAGCGTTTTGTTACCATGGTCAGTGGCGTAGCGAGGGT
The DNA here is from genome assembly GCA_013235015.1 of Araneus ventricosus. Lineage (NCBI taxonomy): Eukaryota > Metazoa > Arthropoda > Arachnida > Araneae > Araneidae > Araneus > Araneus ventricosus. The sequence goes on along the minus strand of BGPR01022808.1, from coordinate 8,955 downwards.
AAATGGCACCCGGAACATGTTCTTTATTTGGCTTTAAAATGTGACATAATCGCATTAGCGTTTTGTTACCATGGCCAGTGGCGTAGCGAGGGTAACTGGCACCCGGAAAATATCCTCATTTTATTCCACTCATCATTAGTGACTTAACAAGCATTAATCGAGCCTCATTCAACTCGAGAACCAACCAATTCATCACAGGACACGGGATGTTCGTGACCAACCTTTACAGGTTTGATTTATGTGACTCGATTAATGCGTTTGTGGTGCTGAAGGGGATCCAAACCACTACGCAACAGTCTCACGAAGTTCACGAAGTCAGTTCACGAAGCCCAGTGCTGAAAACCTTTCAACGTGATGTGAAAGTATTGTCCAAGGCAAAAGATCCCTGGCATGACTCATGTGTATTATGAAGATCTTTCATGAACGATATCATCATGGATTAAGAAAGACTTTTCTCGCTTCCACCAGCAATTAAGACTGTCATTGCAGACTGTTTCAGTTTACTTTTTGTATTTATTATTATTATTTTTTAAATTGTTTTCCTCTTTTTCTGTACTTTATCTTTGTTGTGATGTATTTCAGCACAGCATGAATAATCGTGGAGCCTTCTTTATCAAAAATAATATGTTTATTGGACGTCTTCCATAGCACAAACGTGTAAAACAAACACATACATTTATATCACTGACTGACATCGAATTCCACGTTCAATCATAATTATTCTTCTCCGTTGCTAGGCAAAGCGAGCAAAAGACAAATATATCAATGCCATTCCATTTTTATAACATTTAGAAAAGAATTAATGCCAAACGATTTTTTAATTAATTTCTTTTACAACCAAACGATATTTTTAAATTAATTTCTTTTACGACCAAATGATTTTTATCTAATTAATATCTTTTCTTTAAATAGTTTAATAATTATATATATATATATATATATATATATATATATATATATATATAT
>BGPR01022807.1:7989-24933 GCA_013235015.1 Araneus ventricosus | reverse complement strand
GGTCCTTGGACTTTCTGTGGCCACAGCACTGAACTAATGGGGTATCTCACACAGAGACTGATGACGCTGGGCTTGTGACGTTATGGATGATCAATGCCCAAGGGTCAAGTGAGGTGTCTCGGTCCCGATGATGATGTTCTGGCCTGTAAGAGTGGCCTTCGTGGAGTTGGTTGGAGATTTCATGAAACCCGCCTTACCTATCCTGCCTATGTGCTCGTTCACGATGAGAGGGGTGAGTGACTCGTGTAATTTCGTGTGTCTACGCAAAGACGATTTTTTCAATAATGTTAAGGGCTTGATTGAGCTGAAGAGTCGAATTACTCGAATTAATAAGATTAATTGATAAGTCTAAATAGAAGGAAAAACATACGACAGATTGGTGCCTAGTGAAGCCATAGCTTTTGCAAAGACATTGATGATTCATGCATAATCGGAGCTGGTGAAGACAATATACCATTTATTTACCAGGTTTCCTTTATCTTTCTTTTTTCTTATTTTGAATGTAGGCTTTAGATTGCACAACTTTCACTTTTACCTTTCACACGACTTTGGGGAACAAAATTCTGTAACTTATTAAATGATTTGTTTTCTTTTTTCCGTCATTACCGCCTTTGATTTCGCGTACCTCCATCTGGTCCTTCGCGTACTCCCAGGGGTACGCATACCACAGGTTGGGAACCTCTGATGTACACCATGAACCGAATAAGTGCAAGGCTACTATAACAACACTTCATAAATGTATATTACAATTTTCTGTTCAAAAATACTTTGTGAAAGCAACCATTAATATCAATTTATGCATAAGAGATTCAACTGAAATGAAACTCACTATTGCCGGCGAGCAAGCTGGTCGCCAAAAGCGGCTAATAATGAATAAAAGAATATAGAAATGTAAACAATGTCCAAGTAGCACAACATATTCTACAATATTGTCACATTATTTTTACGGCATCGTGCAATATAACGCACACTGAAAAATATCGGAGAAAATCTGCGCAGTCAATGAAAAAAAGTATTGGAACTCTTATCGTAATTCATGAATAGAGCACATTAAAACGAAATATTCTGTTGCGTAAGAAAAAATGGCAGAGACAGATATTAGTTGATAAGTAATGGATGGATATTATTGAGAACTGTTTTTGCTTAGTTAAAAGTGTTTCGGGAAAAGAAGAAAACGCATCAGTTACCTTTTCGATAAGATCACATATGACAGCGTTGTTGAAGTAATCAATGTGCTCCCACTGGATACCCTGAAAGAAAAAAGAGTTACAACTTGTTTACTCTCCGTTTCCTTAAACATTTTTTTAAAAAAAATCGCTATTAAATATTTTATTTTCAAAGTATAACACGTAAATTCAAAGTAAATACATAGTAGGTGTGGAAAGCTGATAATTTATTATTGAATTAAAATGTGCGGGGGAATTCAAAATGATTGGTTGATTAAAAACGACCATTAATATTTAACGAACAATGATACAAAGATATAATTTTCAGAGAGTAATTTGAATAAACTTTTATTACGTATGGAAAGAAGCCAGAAATTTTCTTTTAGATGGTTATACAGAGTGCCCACTAAAATCACCATCCTTTTAACTACCGAATGGCTGCAGATATCTTCATAAAAGTGGTGTCTAGGCATAATAAAGTGACTATGCGCTACTGGATGAAACTACTCACAGCGTCACCTGGTGGGAAATGATGGAGTTAGCGTACTTACCTCTAAAACGGTTCGAGATAGAGGAAAAAAGTGAATTACTAAGTTGTAGAGTATCATCGATTTAGTACAAAAAGACACCTTATGGTCATGAATGATGAATAAGAACGCTTAAAATACACATTTGTTTGTTTTCAGCTCCGGAACGTATGGTTCCAACATGACGGTGCGCCTGCGCACAAAACATCATCAGTGAAGCAGTACCTGGTGGAGGAATTCGGGGAACAAATAATCGGGTATGGTGGTTTCCAAGAGTGGCCTCCACGTTCACCTGATCTTACTCCAATGGGCGTTTTCCTGTGGGGATACCTCAAACAGCAGGTGTATGAGAAACCCTCCCCCAATATTGCAGGATCTTCAATGACGCATTACGGATACTTGTGCCAATGTGACACCTGCTATGCTACACCGTGCGCAACGTGAAGTTCAAGCAAGATTCTAGATGTGCATTATAGCTGACGGAGAAAAGTTTGAACTTCGAAAATAAAGGTATCTTGTGATAACTAGTTTTTTTTTCCTTTCTAAGAATGTTTTGTCACGTGTCAGGGTAGGAAATCGCGAAAAAACAAATACATGTTTTAAGAGTTTTTCATTTACTCCACAGGGTGTCTTTTTGTACTAAATCGATGATGCTCTACAACTTTGTAGTTCACTTTTTCTCCTCTATCTCGTACCGTTTTAGGGATAATAACGCTAACTCCACCGTTATCCACCAGGTGGCGCTGTAAGTGGTTTCATCCAGTAGTGCATAGTCACTTTACCATGCTTAGACACCACTCTTATGAAGATAGATGCAGGCATTCGGTAGTTAAAAGGGTGGTAAGGGACTTTAGTGGGCACCCTGTATAGTTCAGTCCAAAAATATCATAAAAAGGAATAAAATGATATGATACCTGTCAAACAGTAAATTAATGTATTTTAAAATACCATTAATTAATAAGTAATAATTCTCAAATGTTTGTAATTAACCAAGATTATCTCTACCACCTTTAACTGGAGTCAATCAGTTTGAGATAAATTGGTACTTGCAGCACAAATACAATTTATTTTATGTGGAATACAAGTTTTTAACAGTAATATTTCGTAGATTACATATTACAGTATATATACATAGTGAGAAAGAATACAGTATGAAAATATTTATTTGTGTATTTATTATTGTATATTTAAATATAAAAGAAATTTGGCAAAACTTGCCTATTTGTACTCTTAGTGTAAATGCATATGGAATTAAAATATTACATGGAAAAACTAAAGCTAATATTTTTTATCATTTGAAAGGCATGAAAAGAAAATTTCAAAAATTCACATTAATTAAAAAAATTACATTAAAATTTATGCTGATTAATGAAGAGTATTGAAAAGTAATGCTATGAAATACTTTTACCAAACTGCAACATCGATATTCAGAGAATTTTCCGGTGTAAATTCCTTTCATTTTAATGCAGTTATATGCAAATACATTTGCATTTAAATAACATGAAAAATATTTGGCTACCTCGAAGAAATCAATAAATTATTTAAAAATAAATGATATTACATAAAATGATTTTAGCGTAGAATGTATAACTTTTAAGGAAAAGATCGAAAAGATGCTAAATATTTTTTGTGGTGTTTCTCATTTCTAAACGGGGCAATTTTTTGTTTTGTTCCTGAAGAACTATCAGTTATTTACATATCGATTTGTGCTAAGCGATCTTACTATAACTACTGGGGAATGAAGTAATTTTTAATAGTTTTACTTGGAAGATAAACGTCTTTGGAAAATGAATTTAGTTCTGATTGTTACATTACGTATCACATATGACGCTGTTCGAAATTTCATTGCATGGAACCAAACAAAAACATCTTATATTAACTGAAATTGTTTGTTTAGTTGTATTAACGTCTCTTTTTGAAGCAACACGGGGGCTATTTTGGGACGAACCTCGTAATTTTGAACCTCGGTCAGATGACGAGGGTGACACCTGAGTAAGCTTCCGTATCTCACCAGTGGGAGGACATTTAGCCTCCTACGTATTATTCAACGAGCACCTGGCCCAATACACGGCGGATCTTCAATCGAATCGGGTTTCGAACCTGAAACCTGCCGGCTCCGAGCCCTAGACTTTACCACTGGGTATCAGGGCCTCAAACTTAAACGAACTATAATAATTAATATAAAACAATTGCAATTTAATTTATTTCCGTTTTCTCATAATTTTTTTTGAAGATTCAAGACTGATTGATTTTTTTATAAATGTGAAAAAAAGCAAAAACTTTATCGACAAAATAAAAGAAGTAAAAAGTTTTTTTTGAACATTTTTGCCGTTTTATGGTAAGAGTGAAAATATAATTTTTTGTTTGTTTATGTCCAAACATTATAGAAAAAAAGTTGAGCGCCAGTAATTTTTTAGATTTAACTATTGTATTATAAGTAATCTTGCAATAGATTGGAGTTAATTCAGTTTTGAAATGCAAACCACACACATTCAGAATAGAGAAACCGAAATCCATAAAATATTGGTTGCAAAAGTCCATTTAATAACAAAAAATTGATCTTTTTTATTTCCAATAATCAGTATCAATCAATAACCATATATCAATCTACTATCAATGCATTATTTACAAACTTCTTGTATCAAAACTCTCATATCATATCTTAGTTGCCATGGTTATTAATGAAATAAAATAATAAGTCAATTAATTTTAGAATTCTCTAAGTTTAATAATTTTTGTTTCACATCACCTACATTGTCTACTTTATTATAAAAATGTGTGACTGTGTTATATAAGGGTTATAGTCTGTTATGTAAAAGGTAATAGTCTGTTATATAAAGGGTAATAGTCTGTTATAGTCTGTTATGTAAAGGGTTATAATCTCTAATGAAGAGAATGTGTGTATATGGTCCAACTCATAATGTATTTACTTCAAATTTCACAATACAAATCCTCATGGAAGCCGAATTTTTCAATTGCATTTGAAATTCAGCTTCCATGATGTTTTAGTAATGATAAAATTAAGTTTTTATTTTCAATTCAATATGGTAAAATGCAGCTTTTTAAAAATTTCTTCTTATTAGGTAAGGAGAAATCTGTTTCAAGAGAAATTAGAATGTTTCATGAGAAAAGGTTTGAATTTACAGACTGCTATAAGAAGAAGCGTTACCTCCCGGATGTACTCTTCTTGCTCTGCTTTCAGCGTTAATTCTATTAAAATCTGTTGGAGTTTCTCGTTACAGTAATTAATTATGAGCTGCTCGAACGAGTTGAACTGAAAGAGAAACATTTCATGAACATTTTTCATTAGCAAAGAACAATTAATAAACAGTCAGTCAATGGATACAATTCACATATGGGCATGGGCTAAATCATGATTTGATTAGCTTATGGTATCCCATGATAAATGAGACAGAATAGATCATGCAATGACAAACACAGGCCTAAAAATATACATGGGTTGGTCATAATTAAAGTTCGTCTATTGAGAAGGACAGAGAGCATGCTCGATGGCTCCAAACGAAATAAAATTTCACTAAAATATAGTACAAGTGATGAACTCTGTGAAAACCAAAAGGTTAAAATTTCGTCGACAGGAGTTTGGAACCATGGTTCCGGCTCCAACTATCTGAATAAACGAATTATAACTTTTAGAACAATGAAATGAATTTTCTGTGATTTATTTAACGTGGTCGTCAAAAGGCTTTTTAGGTCGATTTCCATCACTAGATGTCGCTGATCGGAACACGGTGAGAGCGATTTGCTTACGCATCTTGTTACCCTGCATTGCCTTGACAGGGATAAAACAAAGTTGAGCGCATGCGCTCTGACTGAATCTCGAAATTTTGTCCTGTATATAACGTTGGAGACATCATCAGAGCGCATACATATTAGGTAATTTGTAATGTATATGGGTTACTATGTTTACGCGTGAATAAACACACGACTAGCGAGGGGGGTGAATAAACTCTTATTGCAACTGTTGTAAACGTGTTTCCCTATATCGCAAACCAAATAATAGCCAGATATCTGCGAAAATCGCCTCAGATATTGATGCAGCGTTATCTATTTGCGAGAACTTTCATATTTTTTCTTTTCGTTCTTTTTTTCCCCATCGGTCTTACACAGAACGCATAGCTTGTATTACATTCTAATGAAGTTTTGTTTCGTATGGAACCATAGAACAGGCTCCGAATAAGCTAACTTTTATTGTAACAATCGTGAATATAAATTAATAATGTTTTAAAACGACAAAGTTTTGATGGGTCTCAATTTTGCGCAGTTAAACTCTTCTCCAGTAATCACTTATAATAAACGAGTTTCATCACCATTATATAACTATGCTCTTTTGTTTGTTTCTGGTCTAGAAAGGGATTTCATTTAATTATATTTGATATATTTAACTGAAAAATGTGAATCATTTAAGTTATAACACAGGTTTTCTTTACAAAATTATTCATGAACTGGCATTTGACTGATATGTGACATGACTTCTGGTTAAGAAATTTATGGAGATAGTCTTCTTAGTATCTAGAAATTTTCAAATACAATGCCAAAGATATACTGATTAATAATCGAATTACTTAATACGGATCAAAGAATTGTTTTGTTAAAAAAATGCACAAAATAGAAACGAATTAACTTCAACAGAAACGTTAAGATGTTAAAACAGCGGAATATAATTTAAATGAAGTAGAATATACTTACCTCCAGGACTTCAAAACCATATATGTCTAACATTCCTATACATTTTCTTTTGCCCATCCTTTTTGCCTGCAACACAAAGAAAAAGAAGCTTAGAACATCATCCAGATTTCAGAAGAGACAGATAAATCTAAAATGCTCAGTACTAAGGAAATATCAATAGTTAGCAGGAGGGATACTGTAATCACACTTGAGAAAAAAATAAACCCGAATTTTGACAACGGAAGACTAATCTCAATTACGCGAAAGACACGTGCAATAGTTGCAACTTGGTGCTCAGTTGCTTTAGATTTGCCAGCTACAAAGTAACAAAAATCTCACTGGCTATTAAAATAATGAGTTCAGATTTTAGTGAATTTATCAGTTAACCTGAATATCGCAACGGAATATGTTACAGCCATCAGTTTAGGCTTGTTTGCAATGCATTTCCTCTTTTAGATCTCATTTTATGTAAACTTTATCATTGATGACTTTAATACTCTCTAAAAATAATTTGAACAGAAGGAAACGTGGGTTAATCTGGAGTCTACGGTGCTCACCTACTTAGAATCGCCAACTCTTTGCCTCCAAGAACGGACATGACAGAACATTTGTTTTCGTTGCGCAATGATGTTTTACATTGTTAGCTTTGCTACAAATACTGATTGCCAAATTGTTCTTTTTGATCAACCTTTTTCGAATCATGGTTATTGTTAGACGAGATCTAACATTAATCAATCAGTAAAGCAAACCAGTTTGGGTTTATGCTAAATAGCTTCTATAAACGTCACATCTTTTACCAATATAAATACGGTTAGAATTGTGGTAACGTAGGTTACAATAATGTGTAGTAGTATTATTAGAAATGACGAACTACTATTATCATCGCCCTTCTGCTGACCCCGGCTAATTCTATTTCGTAAGTATGTTTAATCGAGGATTAAGATTAAATTGGTTGTATTTATATATACTTATATTTTTATCATCGAATAAAGATGTCTATTTTAACTATTATTAGTCGTCGTCAATTATTTTGTCATTGTCATGAATGCATCTAAATATAAATTAAGTTAATTAATTGGGTTACTCTGTTTTATTAGATATATTACTGATTGCGTTTCTTCGAAAACCAACGGTAATACAAGATACATGTGCGCATTTTGAGCATCACGCTATATTGCGCCTCGTTTCGATTGGACTGTTTTGTTCATCTCTTTGATATGATTGGTAGATTCATTCTAATTTGAATAAAATTCGTTTGGAATTCTTCGGTTTGAATATCGGTTCAGTACTGTGTATGTTATTCTGTGTGTTTCGTTTCTCAATGAATAAGCGAAGCTACGAATATTCCGCTATGCTGAAAACGAAGCCACTGATGTTTTCTAAGTTAAAAAAGTTGCCTGGTACACGCTTGAAATGCTGCAGGCATTGCATGCAGAAATTCTCGTTTTCGGAATTTTTTAGAAAAACTAGATTCCTAACATTCAGTGAAAAAGTGTAGCTACTAGTTTCCAGCTATGCTGAAAGCGAAGTCGCTGATATTTTTGTAAGTTAGAAAATTTGCACGGTACACACTTGAAATGCCTCAGGCATTCCGTGCTCAATGTCTCCTTTTCAAAGGACGAATGCGCAAGAGAGCAATAAAAAGAGCACTGCACACTCAGAACAGTATTTGGCAACGGCAAATGAAATTGGGCCAAGAAAAATTGGCGAGAAACAGGTGGCACCGTAAACTCTAGGTTTACCGAAACGTGTTACAACAACATTGCCGCATGTTCAGCAAATTTTCGAGTATATAAATGTAGAAGATTGTTATAATTAATGTTCGCTTATTCAGAAGTCCATAGAGTCAGTTCTTGTCTCGAAACGAAACAAAATTTCACTAGAGTGCAGAATAAGTGATGCGTTCTGGGAAAAAGTTAATATTTCGTGAAGCTGAATTTCAAGATATGTTCAAAATTCCTTCGGTATGTGGATGAGGATTTAAAACTGAGTCAAACAAAGCAAATCTTGAAGAAATCAGACCATTACAACGAAAGATAAGAATTTTAAACAGAATTACATTTTTTTCAGATTTTTGCCGAAATTCACGAAAAATGAAATTTTGAGATATGTTCAAAATTCATTCGGTATGTCGATGAGGACTCAAAACTGAGTAAAACAAGGCAAACCTAAAAGAAATCGGATCATTAGAACGAGAGATAGAAATTTCAAACAAAATTACATTTATTTTTGAGATTTTGGCCGAAATTCACAAAAAATGAAATTTTGCGATATCTTCAAAATTCATTCGAGATGTAATTTCCCTCTTTGAGCTTTGGTTTAAACACAATATCGGCCAGCAGTAAAAAAAAGATGTTTTTTTAAACGCCTAAGGACATAACCCGTGTTAATTCGTTCTACGCACCATAGGTTTAGCAGACAAGTCAAAATAATTCGGTCATTAGATGGTTAATTCTCTAAAATCAAAATTCTAAATGGCTTTGATTCCCATGCTTCGCTGAAATCCAACATGTCCCTGAGGTTTTTGCCACAGCTTACAAACGGTACCAAGGTTTGTCTTCCATATTAACTCCCTGCCTTACGTTTTTTTATTTAACCTCCTAACTAGATGTCACCACCTATTTCATATATTTTTTATTATTTCAATCTATTTAAGATGGTAAAGTATACTTGTGACGCGTGGCCAGGTGTTTTTTTGTATTTACTTTGACTTAATTACGGATTTAAATAGCGAAAAGAGCCGAACGTTATGATATGCGACGCAGACCAAGAAAGGGCTGAACTGAGTGTCGATAAGATGTACTTGATTCCAGAATCCGCCTGTAACTTCCTTGGTCATGGCATTGAGTTTCTTTTCAGGTGTTGGGACAGAATCTGAACTGAACTGTTTGCTATGGTTACTGTGTGGGATTGACTGAACATTTCTCTAATAAACAGCTTGACTGAAATCTCGAATTGTTACATTCATTTGCGCCATATTAGACTTTTATTATTATGTTTTATACTGATCACTTTTTAGTTTTCAAAATTTTATTTTAATACAAAAGTTGAATCCGTACAGATGATGCTCTTGTTACGACTGTCTATCTAAACAGTACTCAAACCCTGGTTGTTCAGCATTGAGAAACACTAATTGCACTCTATGTAAAGGAACCAGAGTTAATAATAAAACATAATATCCATAATACGCTTAATTCACCGAACTAAACAATGATTACGAGTTAATCTGAATGCATGGTATCTGTCAGGCGTTACATTCATTGAAAAGAACTATGAATAAGATTAAAAGTGTCTAAAAATTAACATTAATCGTTGAAAAACCCAATGTTTCAGATTTAGTCATAATGGATGAGATCCATCTGGCATTAAATTCATTAAACAGAAGAACATATAAGAGCTCATCATATGGAGAGAGATGTCTATCATGCATTAAATTTCATTGAACAAAACAATGAATAAGATTAAAAGTGTCTAAAAAATTAGCATTAATTGTTGAAAAACCCAATGTTTCAGATTTAGTCATAATAGATCTATCAGATGAGATCTATCTGACATTAAATTCATTGAACAGAAGAACATATAGAGCTCATTATATGGAGCAAGAGATGTCTATCATGAATTAAATTCCATTGAACAGAACCATGGATAAGATTAAAAGTGTCTAAAAAATTAACATCAATCGTTGAAAAACCCAATGTTTCAGATTTAGTCATAATGGATGAGATCTATCTGGAATTACATTCACTGAACAGAACAATGAATAAGAATAAAAGTGTCTAAAAATTAACATTAATTGTTGAAAATTGAATTGTTTCAGATTTAGTCATAATGGATGGGATCTATCTGGCATTACATTCATTGAACAGAACAATGAATAGGATTAAAAGTCTCTAAAAATTAACATTAATTGTTGAAAATTGAATTGTTTCAGATTTAGTCATAATGGATGAGATCTATCTGGCATTAAATTCCATTGAACAGAAGAGTTAACTTACCCTGATTGTATCGTTGATTTTATTAACCAACCAAGTAAATAAGCGACTATACAAAGCTTTGCATAAGGCATTTCTTGCGTAGTTGGCCTGAAAAACAATAATCAAAACTTTGTATTTGAAACAGAAAGATTATTCTCGCACACTGTACAAATTTTAAAATGATTCAGGACATATCTGTTAAAGTACAAACACTATTAAAAACATTTTTTTACACATCGCCAGATTTTCAAGTGGATAAAATGAGAATTAACATTTTTAGTAGTTTGTTACTAAAGAGATTGAGATTAATTTATTTTGTGCATTTTTTCTAGAATATGTGACTGAAAAGCCTTCTTAGAAACTATTTATACATATGAATAGGAATAATGCTAAAAATTTGTAATTTAAGAGGTGGTCACATTTTTTCTTGGAAGATACAAGAATGAAAAATTTGGACGTGTAGCTTTAAAAGTGGTCATCTCCACTTGTCAAAAATCCTTTTTTTCCAAAGATTATAACCCCACTTGATCTTCTTAATATATCACCATCATAAACTACATACTAGAACATATTGCCTAAACGCTTCGAATGCCATACAACTTATTTTTAAAATTTCATTTTGACTAGATGTTATAGAAAATCCACTTTTCTAAAAACATTTCTTATTTGGAGATGACCACTTTAGCAGATACACGACACAATTGACCAATCAGAAAAGCCATTGCTTGCTACTTGGTTTAATGCGTTGAATTCTCTGATTGGCCACATTTTCACTCCTGTTTGTGAAAGGATTCTTTAATTCTGAAAGCTGACCGTTAAAAAAGAATTTATCTTGCATGGAGTTTTAAGGTATTAACAAATTGTCCTCTCGAACAGGATAATCTCAAAAATGATGCTTTGTTACTATCTAAAATAAGTCGAGAGAGAGAGAAAGAGAGAGATGTTACCTCCGTCGCAGAGAGATCAGTGACTATCACGTCATGCCTCGTCTCGACGGTTCTTTGGGTGAGTGCGGCTTGCAGAACAGACACTTCTCCCTGGAGGAGCTCGCTCACCTCGTACACTTCTGAAGGGAAAAAGAGAATTATTCAGAACACTCCAAACAATCAGTTGACATAATTTTTGTTCAATTACTTTAACTTTACTTGTAGACAGTGTATATATTATCGTTAATGTGACTAATCGGTTATCTATAATAGAATTGTTCAGAGATGTCGGTAACGCTGGGCGGAGCTTAAAATAACCCCGCCCCCTTTGTCTGCGTCATAATTGAACGAGCCAATCGGATGATTGTATAAGAAAATTGACTCAGCTTTCAACAATGGAAACGAAACACGCAATTAAATATTTGTTTAAACAATGAAAATGGACCGAATTGCGTTTCAACAATGAAAAGTATTGTTGTGAATTATGCCAAAAAATATTTTAAAAAATTTATTAAACAACAAGCAACTCAATTGATAGCATTAAAAAGGTAATTTTTTGTACTTTTTTTACATTTATTTCTTATGCACTCTGCCAACGTGCATGAAATTTTGTACTACATCTTTCGTGGCTAAATCTGTTAAAATCAGTTATGAGATATGGTTTGCAGGATAAAACCCCGTCTTAGATGGGTACAAATCTTCTAGTCATGAATAATAAACGATTAAAGTAATGACTATATTTATGGTATTGACCGGTTATCTGTATATGTAAAATAATTGGCAAAACCAGAATACTAGTCCCCCATTACCAATTACTGGACCGATTTCGCTAATTTTGAATTCATATAGAAGCTTATGACGTCTAGATATGTCATCAATTGTTACTTGCCACTCACCGACCTGCATTTTCGAAAGAAATCGAGAAAACACCGCTCCATTGTACCTTCTCTATGGGGAGGAAACATGAGACACTGGAATGATTTCAACAATGTTTATCTCCTTTGAAAGCTTATGTCGTCTAGCTATGCCATCAATGGCCGTCTGAGACTAAATTTTCTAGATATATCGCAAAATAAAACTTTGGCAGAGTGCTTCAAGCCTCTATAACCGTCAATTCGCCAATTTATTTCGCCAAGTTGCATGCATAGCTACAGGCTGTTAATATTACGGACGAACAGCTGGTCGCCGAAGACGGCTATTTATGAATAATTACCTGTAAAAGTGATAAATGATTTATGTCATTGACTGGTTACTCACATTAACCGTAACATGTACACTAAAAGCTTTATTTGGGGCAAAGGCGATTGAGATCTAGGCGTAGACGTTTTGTTTCCATGCCGGTTTGCAGCAATGACTTCAAACACATCAACGGCACGGGAATCAATGAGGATTATTTCCTAAAATATGACTTTTACCGAGTAAAATATAGAATAAAAATTTTTTCTTTCGGTAATTTTTCAGTCAATCCAGCGTATTTGCCTTAAAATCCGCTTTTATTTCCTCATTAGCATAGAAATGGTCGCACAGATGGTTTTTATCGTGGAAAGAAACTATGATATTTTTAAACTTCTCACACTAACAGTCAGGGTAGACCGGGGCTAGTTGGGCCGTCTTTCTTCTAAGAATTAAGAAAAGTGAATTCATTTTTTTATGAAAAATAATTAAAAAAATAATTCGCCGTAGTAAAATTTGAATATATTAACTATCAGTATTAATTTAAAACATCAAACTGACACCAAGTCGTTGGGCCCAACCTGCCCCGACTGCGGCATAAGTTGAGCTACTACTAACCCCAGGTAGCACATAATATTGTCTAATATCATAAAATTCAAAAAAGTAATATTGTACAATATTTTTCCCAATAATGAAACAGTGTAGAAGGCAAGACTTTCCCCCCATAATATTGGATATTATATAATACTGTATAATATTGTACCATATTAAATAATATTGTACTATACTGAATAATATATGTTGGTATATCATATAATGCTGTATAATATTATACCATATTAAAAAATATTGTACTATACTGAATAATATTATATAATACATTGCATAATATAACAATATAGTGAATATTTTAAAATTTAGTGTGTGTCTAGTCTTATAGTGAATATTTTTTTAATCCATTTAAGCAGATTAATGATCTGCTTAAATGGATGGGCTAAATAATGGAATGGTGTGGAATACCACCACGCTATTTTGCGTGGCTTGGAGAAGTCTTGAATGACCTGTCTAACTGGTTGGGCTGAAAACGGAATGGAGAGAAATACGACGACGCCATTTGCGTGGAGCGGTGCGAACAATTTACGCAGAGTAATGACCTGTTTGAATAGGTGAGCTAAATAATGGAATGGTGTGGAATACCACCAAGCTATTTTGCTTGGAGTGGAGTGGTCGTGAATGAACTGCCAGAGGGAAGGGCTAAGAAATGGAACGGCGTAGAGTGGCGCGTTAGTGAATTTTTGGCTTTAGTGAACAGGTGGTTCCTTACCGTACTCGTTGACGAGGGAGCAGCTCTCTGTTCCGTCCATGTTGGCCCGGGGCAGGAACTGGATGTTCCCCAGCTTGAGCACAGAAGAGGCCACCTGAAACGTGGAGAGCGTCTCCTCCGCGCTGAAGCCCAGCATGTCGAAGGCCCGCTGCACAAACAAAAACACAACAACCCTTTTATTTGACTTGACTCGTTCCCTGTTTGTAACGATGCAATCTTGTAATACATTTTTCACTCATTTCATGAAGTGGTAAAGTTATGAAAATTAGTAGACTTGATGACATTTCTCTATTTTAATATTTTAAGAACTTCATTATAAAGTAATTGAATGATTTAATTAAATCTTGGTACCATACGAATAGTGCCAGCTGTTAGTGAATTTGATTAAAAATTGATTCAATTATACTTCATTAATAGAGAATCAATTTTTTCAGACTCAATAATACTTTTAAATTATTACAACTACACTATATAGTAAACGAGTATCCTCTATACTTCTTGCATATCTTTGACATTTGACTACACGTTGTCAAACGTTGTGCTGTGGCGTCCCATCCTTTTCCTGCTTGTCATATGTATAAAGGTACAAATCAAAGTGCCCAACACATTTGGCGTCATCACGAATTGACTTCATTGCATTTCACTCAAGTATACTGTACGATGTACTCGGGTTACAATTATTCTTCTAGACTTCATGAATGTTAAGAAATGTGGAATGAGGAAAAAATACTTTTTGGTTGATTTATGTGAAAATTATTTATATTCTTCAGTTATAGTAAAAACGAACAGAGATGTTTTAAATGTAAAATTATATTATCAAATCACTTAATATACGGTTCTAAAGGCCTAAATGCAATCTCAAAACTGGCCTTTTAGTTGGTTGGATAGTTTCGCTTCCTGAATCTTCCTACCATTTTGAAAAACTGAATACCTGCCCCGAATTAAAGTGCAGATATTCTGGTTATTTTATAAAAGCGTAGCCAAGAGTATGTGACGCTGGAGGCATAATTAGACTTTTTCGCTCTAGCGGCGTAGCAAATGTAAATGGCCACCAGTGTATGGTTTTCGCTCTCTGATCATATGAGGGTAATCCAGAAAATAAAGACCATTTAGTTATACAAAATGAAAAACACTAAATTTATTGAAAGAAACAATTCTGTTACATACCGGAAGCTTCCTTCACTTGTCTACATAATCACTTCCTACATTTAAACATCTGTAGTATCTGTTCACGAGGTTCAGAATTCCCGTGTAAAATTCTTCTACCGCCATTTCATTAAGCCACGTGGTCACTGAATTCTCCAACTCTTCATCACTTCCAAAACGTCTACAGCCCAGAAACTCTTTCAGCTTAAGGAAAAGATGGAAATCGATAGGAGCAATATGTGTTCTGTGAGACTCTAAGAAAACTATGGCGAGCCATCTAAAACAAGAGGCGATGAACGCTTTCTGGAGGAATTGTGCTTCTACACGACAATGCCCGCCCTCACACTGCTTCTGCAACTCAAGAATTGCTGTATCAATTCGGATGGTAAATTTTTGATCATCCAACCTATAGTCCTGACCTTGCTCCTATCGATTTCCATCTTTTCCTTAAGCTGAAAGAGTTTCTGGGAGGTAAACGTTTTGGAAGTGATGAAGAGTTGGAAAATTCAGTGACCACCTGGCTTATTGAACTGGCGGCAGAAGAGTATAACAAGGGAATTCTGAAGCTCGTGAACAGATACTACAAATGTTTAAATGTAGGGAGTGATTATGTAGAGAAGTGAAGGAAGCTCCCGGTTTGTAACAGAATTGTTTTTTCCAATAAATATTGTGCTTTTCATTTTGTATAACTAAACTATCTTTATTTTCTGGATGACCCAAGTATTTGGATTTAAAAATAGACATAAACGTACCAATGTTTTGTCTCAGGGATGCCCCTTGAAACTGTCGTCCGGAGCATCCACACCCTCCTTGCACCTCCGTGGCTACACCACTGTTACCTCATGTTTATTATAATAGACACTGTCAATGTTTTCAGTGGCGTAGTGAGGGTAAGTGGCGCAATGTCATAATATGATTTTTCGCCCCACTCCATTATCATCAGGGGCTTCGTTTGTGTAAACGACACCCGGACCATGGTATTTTTTTTATTTGGCTTTAAAATGTGACATAAACGCATTAGCGTTTTGTTACCATGGTCAGTGGCGTAGCGAGGGTAAATGGCACCCGGAACATGTTCTTTATTTGGCTTTAAAATGTGACATAATCGCATTAGCGTTTTGTTACCATGGCCAGTGGCGTAGCGAGGGTAACTGGCACCCGGAAAATATCCTCATTTTATTCCACTCATCATTAGTGACTTAACAAGCATTAATCGAGCCTCATTCAACTCGAGAACCAACCAATTCATCACAGGACACGGGATGTTCGTGACCAACCTTTACAGGTTTGATTTATGTGACTCGATTAATGCGTTTGTGGTGCTGAAGGGGATCCAAACCACTACGCAACAGTCTCACGAAGTTCACGAAGTCAGTTCACGAAGCCCAGTGCTGAAAACCTTTCAACGTGATGTGAAAGTATTGTCCAAGGCAAAAGATCCCTGGCATGACTCATGTGTATTATGAAGATCTTTCATGAACGATATCATCATGGATTAAGAAAGACTTTTCTCGCTTCCACCAGCAATTAAGACTGTCATTGCAGACTGTTTCAGTTTACTTTTTGTATTTATTATTATTATTTTTTAAATTGTTTTCCTCTTTTTCTGTACTTTATCTTTGTTGTGATGTATTTCAGCACAGCATGAATAATCGTGGAGCCTTCTTTATCAAAAATAATATGTTTATTGGACGTCTTCCATAGCACAAACGTGTAAAACAAACACATACATTTATATCACTGACTGACATCGAATTCCACGTTCAATCATAATTATTCTTCTCCGTTGCTAGGCAAAGCGAGCAAAAGACAAATATATCAATGCCATTCCATTTTTATAACATTTAGAAAAGAATTAATGCCAAACGATTTTTTAATTAATTTCTTTTACAACCAAACGATATTTTTAAATTAATTTCTTTTACGACCAAATGATTTTTATCTAATTAATATCTTTTCTTTAAATAGTTTAATAATTATATATATATATATATATATATATATATATATATATATATATAT
>BGPR01022806.1:0-24933 GCA_013235015.1 Araneus ventricosus | reverse complement strand
ACCAAAAAAAGCAATATTTTCTTAACTTTGACAGCGGTAAAAACACGTGAATAAAAAATTTGATGAAACAATAAATTTGATTTTGTAACAATAAAAAACATTGGTACAATTTTCTTTTAAAATCAATTTTGAAACGTTAATTACAGTTAGAGAAATATTGTACAACATTTAAATTGGTATCATTAAAAAAAAATGTTTTTGTTGTTTAAGGTGATGCAAAAACAATTTTCGTACCATAAATATTTCAGAAGTTATTGGCGAAGAACGTCTAAAAATAGCTTAATTTCTGTTATTTAATTAAATAGACAAAAATCTAATTCGAATTTTAAAACAAATTTTACGGCCTTGGCTCCCTCTTGTGTTAATCCATCATCGTGCCAAATTTGGTCGCCGTAAGTCCAACGGCGTGGGAGTGCATAAAGAACCAATTAACGAACCCACAAACATACTTTCCTTTTTTACTTTCTCGTATACGAAGTATACAAAGAGAAAGTATTGTAATCGTCAAAAAATTCGAACTCGAGATTTTGACGAAGCTCCACGTTTCAGACCTCCCCGAGTCCGAAAAACACAATTTTGAAATTATGTCTGACTGTGTGTCTGTGAACACGATAATTCGAAAACTATTCAAGCTAGAAGGATGATATTTGGTAAGTGATCTTTACACCTAATTTGTAGGTTTCTAAATAATTTTGGACAAAATCCGTGTTCGGAAAGTCAGTCTGTACATCCGCGTTAATGTGAACATGATAACTCAGAAACTTAAACAGTGGATGGATAAAATTTGAAGCATAGTTTTATCATAAGAAATGTAGGTCCGTATCAAAATTTGGACCAAATCCATCGAGGTGTTGACTGTCTGTATAATCGCATACTTGTGTACACGATAACTCATTAACACAAAGACTTAGATAAATGGAATTTGGTGTGTGGTCTTCTAACATTAATTGTAGACCCGTGTCCAATTTTAGTTTCAATCGGTTGGAGAAAAAGGCGTTCAAATTGCATATCTTACTATGACGCAAAAATACGCACCATACCGCGTATCGGTGCGCGACTTTCGTAAACTTGGCGCCTTTTTGGCGCTATTTTACTGACTTGGCGAATTTTATCTCGTTTTCATTCTTGACCCTTTCGTATTACAGCGTTCTGTGGAAACAGTATGAATATCAATAATATATCGTGGACTTCGCTATTTTTAGGCGGTTAGGGGTCGGGTAGGACACCTTTGTTAGAAAGTGTACGAGAAAGTTTAGGGGAAACCACTCCCGCTGGAAATATATATATAGATAGTGAAAAATCATCAATGGAATAGGATTTTTTTTTAGATTTAGAGTATTTTTTACGGATGCCAGTCGAGGAGCCGCGGTGGCCTGTTTGTACCCTATTAGCACAAGATATTCTACGATATCTCCACGATGTTTCTACGATATTCTGAATACCGCACAACATCGTAAAGATATTGTATGAATATTGTAGGGCATTTTGTGCTAATAGGGTAAGTTTCTGCTTCTGTGTCGGAGATTCCAAGTTGGAAACCCGATTCCACTGAAGAACCGCCGTGTAAAGCTGGATATTCAAAATCGTTCTGTCCCAATCCATTTGGAGGGCTTCTTAGCAGACCGTTTCCATTTTCAGTTCATAAAATTTGATGGGTTATTTCACATGTTTGATTGCGCCAGCCGCACCTACTGACAATCCGATTTCCTAGGCTACTGTGCCTCCTCCTCCCCCCGTTTTCAAAATTGGTCCT
Organism: Araneus ventricosus; assembly: GCA_013235015.1. Classification (NCBI taxonomy): domain Eukaryota; kingdom Metazoa; phylum Arthropoda; class Arachnida; order Araneae; family Araneidae; genus Araneus; species Araneus ventricosus. The sequence continues at coordinate 23,180 of BGPR01022806.1, read as the reverse complement.
GCCGCCCATATTTCCCCAGACTGACTCCCACCCACACTCCCTCTCCCCATTTTGCGGATTTCCTTTTTGTGAGAGAGGCTCGGTTCCTCTGACTATCGTATTTCAGTTTTATGGCCTAGTGGGCCGAAAAAAAAATCAAAACCGGATGGAATTCCAACTTTTTCTTCGGTCTGCACAATTTCTCATCGGATTCTTACATCGGTCGTCTCCGTCATCTGACTACGATTCAGAATTACGAGATCCGTCCTAAAATATTCTTATATGTTGCTTCAAAACGGGATGTAAATATAACTAAACGGATACCAGTCGAGAGAATTTTGTTGCATAATTACATGAGCTGAATTATTTTTGTCCACATTTGTAAGTGCATAAGAAAGTTGAGGAGAGAACATTCCCGATTTTTAATTCATATCATCTTTTATTGTGAAAGATGCCTATTGAAGCTTCATTCTATTTCATTTCATCTTCGACTACTTTATCGTTACATAATATACGCTGGGAGATAGTTAGCTATCATTTCAATACTATGCTGGTAGAAGGCAATATTGCAATACTAAAGCACACATCCTGGAAAGATTCGTAAATAATTTCTGTGATCGAGAACTATGTTTGAGTTGTGTTGTCTGTTTACATTGAGCACTTTTCTGTCTTTCAGAAATAAAGAATCTTGAAGATATATGTCTGTTCTAGATAAACAGCCTCAGGGTCCCTAAACAATCTTTTATGTATAAGCTTAAGACTTAAAAGTCGCTGCTAAGCGATATTCTTCTACTGCTAACCATTATTATTTCAGAATCGACTTTTAATGTTCTTCAGTTTCATTCACCTATTTCTGTTGTAAGGAAATTCCCTACTGGTTCTTCAATATTCAGAATCAGTAGGGAATTTCCTTATTTTTGACTATACAGTCGGACCTCTATTTAACGAAGTCGCTAAATCCCGGAAAAAAGTTCGTTATATGGAAAATTCGTTAAATAGAGATTCGCCTTTTAAAATACTTTAAACTACAAAAAACAGATTTTAAATTCATAAACACTAAATATTATTATTAAAAAAAGTAATTAATCACTCCTTTATTTTGTAAATTAATATTTATTTGTTTTCCATCAAAAAGAAATCTGTAAGGAAAACCAGAATAAAACAAAATATTGTCCGGGAATACACAGTACTTTCAATTTACAAAAAATAATTTTATATTAAAATTAATGAATTTTAATGACATTATCGCATTTATTTCCACAAGTAATTTTAAGCATACATTACCACATGCGTCCTTAGATTTAATTACTGATAAATTTCGAGGATAAGGGGAAAGCTCCATTGAGAGTGAAAGGGGCATATTGAAAGTTTTTCTAATGAAGTGGACGGGGGGGAGGAAAGGTTACACCTCCTGGATGAAATGAAAAGAATGACTGCGATTTTACTACTCTCAATGAGTTAGGAGACTGGTAAACCCAGTTCAAGGTCATTGATCACCACAATATGTGTTAAAAGGAAGAATAAGTTTGAAATGTTCAGAAATATTTTAAGAAATAGGGAGAAAAAAAATATTTTATTACAAGAAAAAGTTCGTTAAATAGAGAATGCACTTCGCTATTTGGAGGTTATTTTACGAAGAAATTCGCAAAATGTTCTTGGTTCCAAGGAAAAGTTCGCAAAATAGAGGTTCGTTAAATGGAGGTCCGACTGTATATACAGTATCTAATTGTAGCCCACACGCTAATTTCTGAGCAGTTAGAGATAGACATATATTCCAATTTGAAAAAATGAGTCAAATGATGTAGAGGATTATATTTTATGTTGTTTGAGGCAATAAGTGCACTGTTGAAAAATTACGAAGTCTAATTTTTTATACAGTCCCCTTGTCCTATTTGTAGTTATTGAAATTAATAAAAAACCTATGTATTTTGTGACATTGCCGACTTCACGCAAAATCTGGCTGGATTTTCAGTATTCAAATCTGAATTTTCGAAGCCATCAATACCAGATATATGCACTCTGCACAACTTCGTCAAATAAATAAGCTAAAAAACTAAAAAAGAACACATTGGACACTGCCAATTGCTTGAATCTTGCCCAAATTCATTAAACAGTCACTTAGAATCCAGACATTGGAGACATAGACCAAAAATTAGCGACTTTTTCTTCTATGGTTAAATTCCTAAAGACAGGAAATATGGAATTACTGCTTTCATGCCTTTTCAAAATACTTACTCGTGCACCAAACGTTGAAGTCTTTGCATGGAAAACCATACGATCAAGTTGGATCTTCTGTGTTATTTAACGTTGAGTATTCTTGTTCTGCTTCTAATGAGCGACTGCTAAAGAATCGGAACTTTTTTATGGACTATTCTTTTAGAGACTGTTAAATATTCATATTTATTATTGTCATAGTTGTTCCTTTTCTATGCAATTTATTTATTTATTTTTTTTTTGAAATTTGGATACAGTTTTCAGATTGCCTGTGGATTGTGGGGCCTCGTGTAGGTATTGCTATAGCATCCGTCTACGCCTACCCATTGAATCGGTAAGGGACCGCCATGTTCTTAGGTGCGGATTTAGTGTTTATGCCTATGTCCTACTAGTAGTATTTACTAAAACATTCTTGACACACTGACATTTTAATTAAAACAAAGCGACACCTCTTTTGCGACAAAAATCGAGTTATGAAGCTTTTAATTTCATTATTTTAAGTAAATCAGCGGCCATCTCGAACAAGCGCCACCCGTTGGCGGATCTTCCTCGAGGTAGCTAGTGAAATGGTCTAAAATGGTGATATTCAAAGCTCCATAACTCGGCCCGTTTTCAGTCGCAGAAGAGTGGAACTTATTTTGCTTAAAATGTCAGTGCTTCAAGAAGGAACTGTGTTGAAACAGATTTATTTGGTTGCGTTTGTAATAAAGTTTTTAACACTGGGATTTAATATCTGAACATCTACTGTAAATTTGCCGGAGAATTTTTTTTTTTTTTGCTTATGCATGTAAAAGAGAAAGAACGGGAATTCCTGATTTTGTATTTGTAGACGTGTGCGGTGCAAGAATTCTGTGGAATTGTGATTTTTATTTTAACCCATTAACAGTTTAATTTTCTTTGCTATCGAATGAGATGACCTCTTTTGTTTTGGAAAGGGGTTGCCGTTCTCACTCATCTAAAAAGGCATAGAATACTATTTAGAATAGATAAATTCATCCATTTTAGAACTCCGATGGCAAGTGGCACTTTGAAAAAGTTCGTTATTCGAGTTCTCTTTCAATTTTTCCATTTTATTTGTTTAATCTTACTGTGTTATAATTTTTATTGAAGCATGATTTTTGTTGATTCATTGTATCTTAATTGGTTAGTTGCTTATAGGCAATATTGTTAATGCAATAACTGGATGCTGCTGCGTTGCGCGCAAATGGTACTTTGTTATTAATATTGTTTACTTCTTCTGTAGTTTCTTTTTTGTATAATTAAAATATAGAATACTTGAGATATTTATGGATTTTATGTAATCTTTGAATCAAATTATTAAGCTAATGAATGATTAAATTTTAGTTTCTAAGCCTAAAAATGCGGTAAATCGATTTTCGTGCGAAGTATACGGCATGTCGGTTAAGGTGTTAAATGAACCAAATGATCCGGTTGCACAGGAGATTCACCGTGTACAAGAACATGGTGCACGTTAAATAAGTCTGCTTCAAGCATCCTCCATCTGGTATGACGTGTACCGTTTGTGGAGAAGGTTCCGATCAGTGTGCCGTCCACGCTGTCTGCCCATGGTTCAAATATTATATGGTTTGTCCCAAAACAGCCCTTATGTACCTTAAAGTCGGGGAGTTAATCTAACTAAACTAAACTAGGGAAAGGAATTTGATTCAAATGCAAAAGAAATTAAAAGAAAAGTAAAGAAATTAGATTACTTCGAGAGTTATTTATTTCGTAAATCACAAATTTGATTCAATTTTTCCTCTTTTCCATTTATTAAAATAACGTATAAGATATGAAGAATGACTTAAATCTCACCACTTCGAAATAAATGACGGAGAAAAAGAAATGAAAATTCATCGAAAAATTTTTATCACACTTTCGTCATTCTAAGGTTAAACAATATTCATAACTTATTTCAGCGTAAAAGATTTATTTTTTTCTCTCTTACAGAGCATCATTTTCCCGCGGGAAATGTAATTAATTTGAGAAGTTTTTAAGTCGAGCAACTTTAAAATTAATTTGTTCCAAGTAATTAAATATCTTTCTAACTTTTTTTTGAGGAACGACAATTAGCTTCGGAGAGATAACGTCAGAAGAGGATGGTTGAAACTGATTTTTCGCCTTGCAGGAAATGTTTGTTAATATTCGTGATTTCTTGCTTGAAAATAGATTCTTAGATAATTTCTTTTCTTGAGAGATTTACACTAATTGAAGAAGTGTTAGTTTAGAATTTTAGACTGTTGCTAGTATTTAATGGTAAGGTGACCAATTTTTTTACAATGAAAAATAGGACAAAAATAAATTGAAGAAAAAAAAATTAAAATACAGACTACACTATTATATGATAAATGCATTTTTAACATTTTATATTATAATTATGCTTATTAATTATTGCCTATTAATTATTATTTAAATGACTACATGGCTATTATTTATATCAGTACAACGGATCGGCATCGACCGAATACGGAGATTTACAGATCCATCGAAGAATGCCTTATATAGACTTCAAGTTAAATTTTCTATTATGGAACGATCATAGTTAGGTTAGCGCTGCGTGGAAGTTTAGAGGTTGGGTGACGGCTTAAGCGTGTCCTCCATCAATTGTCTATGGTTGAGCATTAAGAGACCTTCCACGAACAATTTTCGTCTAACTTCCAAAACGTAGATGTAAATCCAATAAATCTAGAATTATATAAATCAGAATACTATTTAATATTATATATAAGTTGAAATCTAAACGCTAATTTTTCTGGACTCGAAATAATATGTGTGTATAATATTATATCGTTGACAGCAACTACTTTCTAGCAGATGTAAAGTCTTGACTGAGTATTTTAATCAGAGAAGAGCTTATGCTCCTATCAGACTCAACAGTTGAGTCATACCAGTGTAAATCAGAATTCCATTGTAGTATTTCGTAATTCAAGTAATATGGAAACTTACTTCAAGGAAACAGTCGAGACGCATACTTTCATAAAAATGTTATATGGCTGAATAAATTCTTAAAGAGCTTCGTAGCATTCGAGTTATTTGCCATGTTATATATTAGCAAAATCCAAGAACTCGCAGAATATTGTATGCTTGCGTAATAAATGACTCGGTGCTATCTAAAATTAATTTATAATATTTAGTGCGTTATGCGTTAAAATGTTAACTTTGTGTTGTAATCAATGATGGAGTTTATATTAAATCTAAAACTTATTAAAGAGAATAGTTATTTAAAGTATATAACTAATTGGAGAGAACTTTACGTTAAATGACTAGAAATAGTTTAAATAGTTTGCATAAATTGTTGAAATGATTAATATGTGAGCCAATCATACAGAAGGAGGCGATAGGAAATTTAATTTTTTCTTTAAAAGCCTTGGAGTCAAAGCCAATCAAATAGTAACAAAATTCATTAACTATTACTTGGGGCTGAAATTGTAAAGCCATTATTCAATCGCAAGAGCTCTTGTAGTGTATGTCTGCAATATAACTGATGATACAGTGAAAAGTCTGTCGAGTGTATGGAAATCTGTTTTGAGATTTAATACAGCCAAAATAAACTTTTCGGAATCGAGTAATTCACGCTCACATGATGCATGTCAAATGCGCTACATCCATTCAGTTTTAGTAACCTTTGCGCATCTTGTATGAGGGAAATAAATGTGACGATACAACACTGCTTAACATGCTACTATATATTAAATAGAATGAATGCCCAATATAGTTTGTATCAGCGACGCGTGCGTCGCATGAATTTAGTGCACTCCAAGGAAATACTTCAACAGAAATAGCAAGAGCTTCCCTAAATAAAAATATAACGAATAAGATATAAAACATTTAGTTATCGTCTCAACAATCTTTTTAGTTATAGCTCTCAATAATTTATATTGTACATGTAAAAATTATATTGGCTATGAAAATTCGAAGAGAAGTCTGAAGTCTATATCAGACTGTGTATTGTGTTCTTTTAGGGCATAAAGATTTTTCTAACACATTAATTTTTACTTTTATAAGTTAAGAAATATAATCTAAGAAAATAGTTTAAGTAAACTTAGCTTAATGAAACAGTAATTCCTAAAATGTCAATACAGTTTTGATTAGAACATTGCAATAAAGCTAACAAATATGAAAGTTTCTAATGTAAACAGAAAACGATATTCAAAATTTATGAATTAATAAAAACCAAAAAGCGTATGCAAAGCTACATTGTAAGAACTAGAATTATATTATCAAAGAAAATATAGAACAAAAAATGTTACAAAAAAATTTTCAACTCTGATTGGAAACAGCGTGTATCATGTGAGCATAAACTGATTCATCGAAAGGTATAGGCGGCCATTCACAACGTCTCCAAGCCACACAAAAACCAGAGACACGATTGGAGTGGCCAGTCTAAAGCTGGACATTTACCGCTGTTCCACTCCATGATTTTTGGAACTTGGAAAGGCAAAACCTTTCGTCAATGTGAAGTCCAGGTAAACATTGGCGCAGATAGATAGCGCTGTTGGAATTCAAACAAATTTGATATTCATTGGAATGGAAGGTCATAAAAATGAAATATGATTCTTCGAGACGGCGACAAACCACCCGTGTGTGTATGTGGAGAACGTTGGGGAGGAGGAAAGTGCGTGGGAGTCAGTCTGGGACTTTGAATCTTCTCAAACAATGTGTCTCAAAACAAGCTTTGGAACATCCATGAATGACTTGCCTAAATCTATCGCCTGGAATAAGTGGAATACAAACAACTTGTTGGTACAAATGAAGTAGAACAGCGTGGTCGTCAATGCCCAGCTTAATAATCAATTTTCCCAAATTCCATCGAGCCACTCCATTTGGAGCGGCGCAGTGTGCTGGCTCGGAGAGGTAGTGAATGGCGGGACGATACTGTAACATTCAAAAATAAGGACCATGATGCGCCTACCTAGCAGTGGGATGGATTCGGACGTCTCCGGCATCTTCTCCGCAATGGCCAGCATGAAGACGGAGAAGGCGAGCAGCACGGTCACCCCCAGGGCTATCTTCTCCCCCGAGTCCGGCGGCAGGCAGAAGACCAGCAGAGTGAGCACGGACATCATCATGCAGGGCATCACGACGTTGTACATGTAGTAGAGGGTCTTCCGGCGGATCACCAGGGTGATGGTCACGTCGGGGAAGGGCTCGCTGCAGCATGAGTAGTACACCACGTTGCGGACGATTCTGGCATCCAGCAGCTCCCACTCTCCGTTCGGCACATAGTTGGACAGGTCTACTTCAGACGTCCTGCAGTAGAAACGTATCAAAAGAATATCAATACCGAGGTCATTAGACGCTGTTTACATCGGAACAATCGAAAAAGTAAGGCCACGTGATCCGAACAAAATTTTTCACTTTTCACGGTATAATATCAAGGGCACCCGATTGCCCGAATTTTGGGATATTGGAGAATGGGAATATGGGTTGGACAAAGACTTGCCACTGCCACTTCTTTAACGCTTTCTGCTTGACATCAGATTTTCAACTGTTGGAGATTTGGTTGGATTCATGTGGCCTCTTTTTTCGGCCAGCGTCTGTCCTCAGTCTAAATGCAGCTTATCATTAGGGCTTTATGGCGGAAGAAGCTGATACGTTTATGCTCCGCCAAACTTAGATTAACGAATGAAACTTGAGTGAAAACACTAAAACATCTTTTCAGTTTCACAGGAAAGAGCAACGAATTAAAAGGCGACAGTTATGAAAAAACGAATTGTTGCTGCTTGAGTTTACAAACTATGGACTGTAAAAACACATAATAGAGAATAGTTTAAACCGTAAATTCTGAAACATTAAATTTTTTCAAATTCATGATTGTAAACTATTCACGGTATAAAAGCATTAGTATAAAATCTAGCAAAGTAAGCTCCCACTTTCTCATGTAAAAAATTCTAGTGACGTCGTACTCAGCAATTATTTGAATAGCAATGAAATATAACACAGCAAAGAGGCAGTTACAGTTATTTCTCGGCTCTCGGGAGAAGCCGACTGAGAACTAAGCACCATGGGATATCAGGCGAATATATTTCGATAAGTTAGGAGATGTCGACACGGTTCTATTTATCCCCACCATGTTACTTCTCCATGACTTGCTTTTCGTTTTGAACTGTTGCCCTCTCAGCAATTGAACGAGTCTATCTGAGGTCGAAGGTCAGCCGTCTTCTGAGAGAAAGAAAGAACCCTTTAAAAACAGGGTTCCATTTTGCAAATCCCAACTTACCTGTTCATGACGTCCACCTGGAGGCCGTCATAAATCCAGGACCCCATCTTCATGATGCAGGTCTGGTCATCAAAAGGGAAGTAGGTGACGTCCACTGGGCACGTGCTCCGGAATTTGGTGGGAGGGGGCCAAAAGACGTTGCCGCTCGGCTCCAGCATCGCCCGAGAGTTCATGTAGCCTCGGGTGTAGTCATCGGCACTTAGGAAAATAACACAGAGTTTTTATGAAGAGCATCTATACACTGAATACAAGATTTACAGAGGAAGTTCAGAATTTATTGCTATCTTTATTGAAAACTTAAAAATTATTTTTTAAAAGCACATGGCTGATTTTTAATTATATAATGAAATATATCCAAATATAAATTTGTCCCTCCGATCAATCTTTAATTTCGTATTTCCGAATGTGGCATACCCACTTTTACTGTTATGTTTCATGTTGACTTATTAAATGATTTTACAGTTTCTTTTCATGCATGACCCACATTCTTGTGTTTAAAGGAAATTTGGTACTTTTCCTTTAGGAGATTTCCAGATACAAATATGCCAAATCTTGGCAATAACTCGCCAAATCATAGCGATAACTCAATTAACGATACATGTTCATATAGCGATGCTTACTTGGCAATGCATGTTCGTATAGCAATGCTCACTTGGCTATGCATGTATCGTAACACCATTCATGCCTGGCGGCGATTGGGGCCCCGCTAACTGAAAATTATCAGAAAATTCTTAAAACCTAAAAATATCAAAACTTAAAATCCTAAGATCAACTGATTCGAAAGGTTGAAAATTAATTCAATCTTGTCAATTTATTTAGTTAATTGGATACAAAATTTAGCATTTCGATAATGAAAGTGATTGTTGCTAGAATTCTGGTGTACGATGCAAGATCATTTGTGTTAAATGCAACAGAAACGTATCTCTGCTAAATGCAATCGAACGTACGAAAGTGAACAGGGTGATTTTTTAAAACTGACACTACTCAGAGCCATCTGTAGCTCGAACTATCAGCTCAAATGCAACCAAATTTGGTTGGGAGGCTAAGAACGAGGTGGGGGGGGGGAAGATTCTATAATAAAAAAGAATCAGTTCCGAAAGTCGCCGATAGGGTAAAATGTGGCGCTGTCGTAGTCTACAAAAACTGAGAATTAGACAAATGAATAATATATAAGATATTTCGGTGCAAAACCGCTTTAATACAGCAAATGAACTGCCCCAAAGGGTTACAGAGCTGAAATTACATTGCACCATAGCACCAGACCTCTTTCAATGTGACCACCCTTCTCCTGTATCCCACATTGCAACCTGTACACAACATTCTCGACGGCCGAAAGTAACATGTCACCAGGAATGCTCAGCACAGTCCGTAATATGTTGTCCTTTAAGGCCGTCAACGTCAGGACCCTACCAAGACAGACCTTGGACTTCAAATAACCCCCATGGAGAATGTTGCGTACAGGATGCTATGTGTAGTCGACTAGAAGTGAGATAACATTGAATCATACTGAAGGGCCATCGCCAAGGAAGTAATTTTATTAAATTAAGAACTATGATGCACTGTAATTTCATCTCTGTTACCCTTTGGGCAGTTCATTTGTTGTATTAAAGCGGTTTTGCACTGAAATATCTTCTATATTATTCATTTGTCTAATTCTCAGTTTTGTAGACTACGACAGCGCCACAGTTTCCCCTATCGGCAACTTTCGAAACTGATTCATTTTTATTATAGCATCCCGCCCCCCCACCTCGGTGTGGGTCTTCCAACCAAATTTGGTTGCATTTGAGCTTATAGTTCGAGCTACAGATGGCTCTGAGTAGTTTCAGTTTTAAAAAATCACCCTGTATTTCAAAAACATGGTTTATATGTAAAAAAATGTTTTCCATAAAGATTTTTCATAATGATTTATAAGATAATTAACTTAAGTTTGATTAAAACTGTTTTTTTTATAAAAACCTCATTTAACGTACGAGTCAAAATTAATCATTTCTTAAAATAGGTAGATAATCAACAGCTGCAAATTTAGTGCTAAAGGAGGAAATAATTACAATGATCAATTTAATAATTCTTTTTCAGTACAATAATTTGATGTTCTTGGAGATTAAGACCCTAGAAGATGAACTCCAGTCAGTTGGAGGCGAAGGTTTCGAATCCTATTCTACATAGTTTTGCTACTGATAACATTTGAATTAACGTGAATAATACAGTTATAATTGTAACATGTTAATTTAGTGTGTGGGTTCTCGATTGGAAAGCGTCAGCGTCGGAAAGGTGGACAGATCTCTTTAAGACTAGAATGAAATTTAAGGTAATTACTCACTATATAACAGGAAAGCTATTTGACAGCCTCATATGAATAATTTCATTAGCTTGTTGATACGTAATTGTGACTAATTGTCCTTTATCGCATTATATGATCTCTTTGAAGCTTTCTACAGATTGCTTCGCTGTAATGCTCATTCTGGAGTATATTTCGCCAAGCGGAGAAGGAATCATTTTCATGGACAGTAAATGAACTCTCCTAAATCTGTCAAGCGCTATTCAATGACTTTACATTTTGACAGTCAAGGTAAAGGGTTGGCGATTGGATGTTATGAATATTCTATAATCTTCTTAAGCAAATTAAAAATCATACAGTGTACCTACTCTAATCGCTGCTAAATAGCTAATTTCTAAACCGTTAGAAATTAGTATAAACTTCCAACTGGGAAATGTTTTAAATTAAGTGAAGAATGATTTTTTTATACAGTTTGAGTCAATAAGTGCATTGCTGAAAAAATTATGAAATCTAAATTTTCACACAGCTCCCAGGCCAGGAATCTTGAATAGGAAAGTAGTCTCATATGTAGAAGAAAAAACTGCAATAGTCACTAATATCAATTCTAAGTAAAGTATTGAGCCTAATTCTAAAAAAAAAAAACCAATTATAATAAATAATCTGGGAAATTTGACAAGGAGCATCAAGAATTAAACCGGTAACCCAACATGGTGGCGTTTCGGTGGCTTTTCGTTCGATATACAATATGGCGTCGTGTTATGGTTTGTAGTTCTCTCACAAAGACTGTCCAGCGTAGGTGGCGTTGTCATAGTTAACCAAACTCCGGAGTGAGACCTCTGGTACTCTTTCTCTGTGGTCATAAGTAAGTCAGTAAAATAATCTAGACATACTAAAGTTTCAATCAAAGAAGTTCCACAAAGAAGTTGCAGCTAAAACCGACCCATTCATAGATCTTTGAATTCAATATTTTAGACCATTTCAATGGCCATCTGGAAGAAGATTATCCAGTCAATGGCGAACGCCATTTTCTCGAGGCGGTTGTTGATTAGCCTAAAATAATGAATTTCAAAGCTTCATGACTCGCTTAATTTTTGTTGCAGAAAAGTGAAACTTCTTTTGTTTACAATGTTAGTGTGTCAAAATTAATTTAATAAGTATGACTAATAGAAAACGAGGACTGTATAAAAATCTAGATTTCGCAATTTTTTAGTAGTACATTTAGTTACTCAAACAACATAAAAAATAATTCTTTGCTTCATTTGAAGCATTTTTCAATTGGAAGTTTCTGCCTATCTCAGACAGTTTAGAAATTAGATATCAGGCCACGATTACAGAGGACATCCTTTATACACTCCACTGCTCCTTAACTGTAGTATCAATATTAATAAACCATTAGATAAATAATCAAAATAAACGCATATCTTATGCTTTACCACTGACCATACGTCAATAAGCCTTGTTTTCTGTTGATCTACAATGTTTTGATTGAAAAAATATATTTGTTAATTCTTTAGGATTTTAGCTGAAAATCCTAAATAGCTGTTTGATAATAGAAGAACAAATAAAGTAACTACATGCGCAACTGTAGTTACAGCATTTATATATTCGTAATTATAATAACTGATAGCTGGGATAGGTGTAGATATTTGAATTTACTCTTTAATGAATTTATTTTTTTGTTCATTTTGAAGAAGGACATAATTAAATAATAAGGTTATAAAAATTGGGGACGAAAACTAGTAAACCTTTTAAACAAAAAGTCGTAAACATAAGAAGCTCATTTATTAAAATGTTTTTTTTGTTCTTAAAAAAATCGAAGAAACCCCTTTAAATAACTATGTTCTCTGAATATTTTGAGATTTTGATCGAAGCTAAATGATTATTCATTTTCAGGAGATATTTCCTTTTTTTTCTTTTACAAAACTGTCGTGATGGATTAGAGGAAAGAAATTACAAAGAAGAGTGACAAAAGAAGATCCGGATTCCGTTATGAGTATTCGAGTTCTTCTTAGATATTTAGATTTAAGGCGCGACTACTGTATATTAGTTGTTTACAGAATTTCCGAATTTTCTCGCATTTTGAAATATATCTTGCAAACAAAACATGGAAGGTGAAAATGTGATTTTTAAGAAGGGACGTCATTGAAATGACTTCTTCTCGAATCAATCATAGTACAAATATAATAAAAACTGAAGGATATCAGAGAAATTTGGTGCGATTATTTAAAAAATACGTTAGTGTTTTAACCTTCCGTCGGGAGCATCTAATCTGCGAGATGAAGCACTCATATTTTTTTGTGCCTAAGTGCGGATTTTACCGAGAAAGGGGTGGGATGTCTAGTAGCTTCCTGGCTCGCTACCACGCACACTAGGGTATCGTGATTCTTTTTCTAGTGCTCTTTTGATGTACTAGAAGGGCACATTAATCTGTCAGATGAGTTGCCCCCGATTGCACTTGTATTTTTGATTTCCCACATTTTTCTCAATATTTCTTTTTATATACCTGCAAAAGTTCATATACCTGTACTCCAGCAACTAATGATAACTCAATGATATTGATCGTTATTTCCAATACCTTGTTTCAAAAATGTCGATTTATTTCAAGTTCTCAACGACAACAGTTGTCATTGCTAAGGAACCTTGAGGGAAAATAAACGTCATCTCCCTCCTGAATTCCTGGACATTTCGTTAGTTGAAATTGCAAGGAAATACAAAAAAAGGTATTTAAAAGTGCAAATATAAATCTTATGACCGAATAGTTCAGTTTGCTAAGCCTTTCCTTAAGCCTAAGCAAAAATTGAACATTTAATTTCACAGATGAGTTGCGCTCGACCGTGTTAGCATTTGTATTGAGTCCGACCGAATGTTAAAACAGAAATAGTTTTGTGAAAATTAAAAGCAAGACTATTAAAACACTGGTGAAAAAGATTGTATAAAAGGAAAAAAAAATCAACAATATTAATAAGCGATTAAATATAAAAGTTGACCTTAACCCCTTCCCATACAGCAACGTACCCGACTCGAGCAACGAATGACAGAATTTTTGATATTTGAAATTCTAATTAAGCCAAAGTAGCAATTAGTTTAAAAGACAAAATTAACCTGGACAATTAAGTGTCTGAGCTGTCCTCTATGTTCTCATATAGATTGAAATAACAATAGACATGGTATGTTTTAATGGCACAAGATCCAGTATAGGACAAACTGCGCCAAACACAAGATTTATTAAGATCAGAGATAAAAACAGTTTTATGGGAAAGATGATTCAGCAGTACAAATGTAAAATCTAGATCAGAAGTTAAAAACACGGCTCAGTTAATACTTTGGAAGCGGGAAACGTAAAAATACGTTTTCAACATCAAAATTTTAATTCATGAATTTGAATTTCTTTCTAGTTTAGATAAGTTGGACGTGTTAATAGATGTCAGCAGAATATGTCCACTTATTCTTTTATGGTATAAGCATTGTATAGAGCAAACACAGTTACGGTTTATCTTTTTATTTGAGCTTGCATCTAATTCGTAACCCGCATACAATGTGTTAAAATAAATTGGGGCATAGTTAAAATTCTAAAATTTCAGATACTATAAAACCAATGGCTTTTAGAATACCAAAAAGTTTAGGGTGGGGTATTTCACCCACCAAGTGCTGTATGTTTAAAATATATGAGTAGAAGTACGACAAACAATGAGAGGTAAAATTAGGACACTAGGTCAGAATATGGGCAACAGACTTGCCTACCCCCCAACCCAACCGGGGGTACTAGAATAGATCCCCAAATGTCTATGTGTTGATCTAGTGTGGCCAACGAGAAGATGAAATTGATAAATAATATTGTTTGAGGAACACTAGATGCAGAATCAAACAATAGAATACCATTGCACTTCATAATAAAGTATTTTTTATTGTTGGATACGGGCAAATAAAATATTCATTATTACAAGCACATAAACATACACGCTTGTCAACGGACACACCCCAAAAGGCGTCTGAGTCATGAGCATGCGCATTACCATGCAAAGTGGCGCCACTCACTCACAATAGTCCACAGCAGATATCTATACTTATAAAAGGCAATGCTTGTTTGTGTGTGCGCGCGCGCGATGTCCGTACAAATCCATCGCACTTACAGCAATGAAATTTGTTACACAGGTAGTCGTAATGGTGACTCAATGCACCTCGAAGCCGGAATTTTAAAATTTAATCTAGAAAATTTTTTTATTTAATGTTTTGTGTTGTTTTGGGTCATTTTTGGCACGTTTACGGTTGCAGTATCTTTTCTAAGGATCGTTGAAAAACAATAAACGTACCATCGGATAGAACGAACAATTTTCGTTCTAATGAAGTTTGTTTTGAACGTCTAATGTATTTTACTGAATTTTGAGAAATTTTTAAAAAATAGTAAGTTTTGCCATCTAAATTTTATTTTTGTTTTTGAATTTGCTGCATCCAACGTTCTAATAACACTATTATTTTCAATTTTTTTCAGCTTATAACTGCAACGTTTCTGTCCGATTTAAAACAAGAATGTTTAAAATATCCTTTCCCGTTTTTTTAAATTAATTTTTCCCTAGTCAGTTGAAAGATATTTTCCCCTCTAACGAGTTTCCTCATGCGGCACTTCTTCGGAAGGTTGCTGGCAATTTTCATTGGCTGACGGTGTAGAGCGCAGGATACGTCATAACCTTCAACTGAATGACTTCAATTATTATTTTCGGCAGTGTCTTAACGTGTTTATGTTTCGCATAGTTTACTTGCTGTATGATAATTATTTTCACGTTGCAATTTTTTAATATTGTTTCGGATTAGCATACTTTGTATTGTTTTTCTACAGTTGAAATATCATTATTGCGAAGAAAAATAAGCGGGAAAATCAATAATGTGTATCTTTTATTTGGTTTTCAGAACTTTTTCATGTCATTGTGGGCGGTTTTTTTTTCTTCTTTTTTTTCTTTTCTTTTTTTTCATGTTGTTGAAGTCCTGATCTCACGAGCAACGCCGTGCGCGTACTGCTAGTACAAAAATAAATGCAACTTTTAATCATGTTACCTGTATTTATTAGCTTACAGCAACTTCATTTCAGGTACCAGTAACCCAATTAGGTTAAACTCATCTTTTTAGCCAGCGGTACAGATGACAAGTACTATGTGCCGGAGATTGTGAACCACTGAGTTCGTGTGCTCCGTAAAACACAATCATCGCTGGTGTGCGTGCGCAGGATACGCCATGACCTTCAACTGAATGAATTACTTCGATTATTATTTTCCGATTCGATTTTATATTTTGCTTGCTGTACAATAATCATTTTCACGTTCCAAGTTTGTAATATTGTTTTGGATTAACGTACTCTGTACTGTAGAGAGAAAATAATAAGCAGGAAAATCAGTAATGTGTATCTTTTGTTTTGATTTTGTTTCCAAAACTTTTTCATGTCATCGTGGGCGTTTTTTTTTCATTTTGTTGAATTCCTGATTCCTCGGGTAACGCCGTGCGCGTACTGCTAGTGAGGGATAAATACCAAAAGTCTGTCTGTCACGAAAACTCTGTTCACCAAGTTGTCTAGTTGACGGCGGTCGCTATAGGAACAGGTTATCGTAGGAGGAGTCCATTTCGAGTAGGATCAGTCAGGTTTGTTACATTGGCGCACTTAGCTCCAAATGGGTTAGGAACGTGTAACTGCCTCAAAACCGAGAAGACGAATGATCAACTATCGCCGCAAACTGGCGCCACGTCCCAAGAATAAAACTTCTGTCGGATTCCTCCTATTCCAAATGGATCTTCTCTAGTTGTCATAGCGACCGCCGACAATTAAACAACTTGGCTACCAGAGTTCTCGTGGCGGACAGATAGTTGGATGACAGTGAAATTATTCCAACAGAAATAATAATAAATGTCCCATTTATTTAGGAGGTTAAAGAGTTAAAATAATATTAGGTGTTTCAAGCTCTGGAGTAACTATTGGGCGAGTAGCGTAATCTTTTGGACGAAAAATAATATGCAGTCGGTGTTATATGAAAATGTCGTATTTGTCATGAATGAAAAATTTGTTGTTGCTTTCCAAATTATACCAAAGTTGAACTACGCTTGGCAATAATATGAGCAAAGAATTAAGAAAATACAAAAGCATTTTTAGTGAACTAGTAGTTAAGGTAGCCATACTTTTTCATCAGATTCTCTATTTAATCCATTTCTGGTTTTTTCGGTTGACTTATTCAAAGACTGTGAAGTAAAGGTTATAAATATATCCATAAATCCATAATTGCCTTGAAAATTAAGAAAAAAATATTTTAAAATAATTTTTTATGTTTGTCTTAAAACAGTTTTTTTCTTATTAAAAATGAAGAATATGCAACCTACTAGAACAAAGAGATTGCGTAAAGCAGAAAAACTAAACAATATTTCTGAAAATGGCATTCAAACATGACAAAGTCCAGTTCGAACAAATGATTCTAAATATTTATTTTTTTGTAGACTTAAATATATTATTACAACAGTAAAAACTGTTTACACTTTGTATATCAAAAACTTTACAAACATTACATAATAAAACTTTTATATAAAGGATCAAATACTTATGCCAGCTAGTTAAGAAATAAAGTATTAATATTTACGAAATAAAAACTAGCAAAAGCTTAAAAAGAAGGTTTAAGCAGAAGAAAAAATAGTGGAGACGACAGAAGTTAAATTACTAGTATAATATTTTTGTCCCATAAACTCTCCAAGAAAAACCCTTAAAGATCTTGGCTTTCGGGATATTTAGGGATTTTCATCGAACTCTGCCCACGATGAATCATTCTTGGAAGTTATTCCCTTCAGATAGATTTGTCTTCCTAACCACTGTAATTACGTTGCTATTGGAAATCTTTTTCATATTGAAGTTTTCCCTTTCACAAAACTGCCCTGATGGATTAGAGGGAAGAAATATCAGAGGAAAGGGAAAGACAAAGTAGAAGAATAAATATTCCAGAACGAATATTTTTGAATTCTTTTTAGGCATTTAGGTTTATAGCGCGAAAGCTGCAAGCAGTGTTTTGGAACTTTCTGGAAATGGAAGAAGATATCTTGTTATCAAAATGTGGAATATGAAGCTATAAATTTGCTATGAAAAAGCTGTCCCTGTAGTTAAACGAACTGAAGTGAATGGACTGTCCTTGGAGCCTGCGCAGTAATTTTCTCCGTCATTGTTGGAATAAGAACCGAAAATATGAGAGTTGTACTTAGATGTATTCTCTTGATATTTATGATGTGTAATGTGTGCTTTTAAGATGTGTTTCGTCAAAATTAAATATTATTTGAAAATGCAAATGATTGTGCTTCTTGACTAATTATTTTCATTAATTACCAGATGAAAAACAAATCGGGTAGATTTAAAGCTCTGCTAAACTGAGGTGCTTCTGAAATGAAATTTTATCTGATAGAAGTGACATCTATAATAGAAAATAAAAAATACTATTAACTGTCTCAAGAATTCTGAAACAGTGAATAGTAGCGATATAAAATTGCATATCACATAACGAACCGAAGATATTGAAACAACAGAAGACTAGAAATATTGTTCATAGACAATTTTTGAATTAAATTTATAATAAGAAGATTGATAAAATAATATTTGATTGGTTGATTGATAAATAATGGGTTTGAATATATTCAGGGCGAAACCAGGTAATAAAGCGAATTATCGGTATTTAGGAAGTTACTGGATAAAACATGATTTTCTTTGCAAATAATGAGGTTATGAGATTCAAGTTATGGAGAAAGATGTCTATGAAATCTAGCGGAATTTCGTAATAATATCGATATTTTATCAAAACGCAGAACATTCACAAGCGTAATCTCTCAATTAAAAATAATTTAATATGAACTGTTTTTATGGATTACTGAAAAATTTGATACGTTTGCGAAATATCAGAAGAATACGAAGATACTGATATTTGTATGTAAAATTATAGAAAGAAATAAACACGATAGAAACTGAAAAAGAGGTCGTTTCTTATTAAAAACAACAAGAAATATTTCAAACAACCTGTAAAAAAAAGCCAAAAATTGAAAAAAGTTTTTAAAAATGAATTTTATATATATTTTAAGGATTTGACGGCGATTAATATTAATTGAAAAAATCCAATGTCTCCTACTTTTAAACAAATAACTAAAAATAAGTAATAAATTGTGAGAAAGATAAATCATGGATTTTAGTTTAGTTTGATTATATTAACTTTCCGTTTTGAAGAAACATGAGGAATATTTTGCGACGGATCTCGTAATTTTAAATTGCGGTCAGATGATGACGGCGACACCTGAGCTGGCACCCCCATCCAAACTTCCGCACCACACCCGCGGGAGGATGATTGACTCCCTATGTATGATTTAACGTGCAACAGGCCATCATACACGATGGTCTTCAGTGGAATCGGGTTTCGAACCTAAAACCTTCCGGCCCCGAAGTCGAAACCTTACTACTATGCCATTGAGACAAATCATGTAAAAATGACGTATTTAAGTAAATTTTTAAAAAAATCATGGTTATTAAACTGTTTTTTATATTTCCGAAAGTTTTGACCCTGTTGAAGGACTTGTATTATTGATCCATTCTTTCAATCTTGACTTATTTATAGGGATTTAAGTTTCAAAATGATCAGCTATAAAATTTAAAATAAAACTTTTCTTCTTGAATGGAATTTTTTTGTGATAAAAAAAGTTCCACTCTTTTTCGTAGAAAGTATATTTTTATATTACGTTTCAAGGGATAACACAAAACCCTAGAATAACTATTTACGAAAAAGGAATTTAATTACCCACATATTAGAACAGGAAACATGTTTTTTCAGTCGTCCCATACTTAAATAGAATATTGCAATATCTCCTAACTATTATAACCAGCGATTTAAGAAGCAAATTTATAAGTTTTGCGCAACAAAACCAGAAGATCTTTAAGCAAAAAAAAGAGGAACACATTGACTAAAAAACCCTCAACGGTGAAGACTGAATTGAAATCACTAGTGCTGAACAGAATTTACATAATTTTTTTCTTAAAGAAATGCAAGAAATCCCTAAAATCACTTTCTTAATCAGATATTTTCATTCAAGACCAATGATGAATCTTTCTTGCAAGAGATTCCCGGGAGATGATCACTCTTCCTCAACATTTCTATTAACCATTGTAATTACGTTGCTATTGGAAATTCCTTAATATTGAAGCCCTTTTCTTTCACTGCTGGAGCTCGACGAAGCAGTCGTGATGAATTAGAGGAAAGGAATGACACAAAGAAAAGAATAATAAAAGAATCGAAAAGACAAATCAGGAAGATCAGAATTCCAAAATGAATATTTATGAACTCTTCCTCAGCATTAGGCTTATTGCGCGAGTACATAAGCTGTTAGCAGAATCGTGGAATTTTCTCTCAATAGGGAAAATATCATGCGAATGAAATTTCGATGATGGTATAAATTATTGATATTCGCAAAGGGAAATCGTTGAGATAATTTCCTCTAGGAAGAAAAAGCATGAGAAAATAGAAATTGAAAGTATGATGCATGTGAAATTTGGCCGTAAAATTTCCGGTATTAGAGTTCGTTTTTAAACGCATACGCATTTTAAAATATGCATATGCATTAAATGAAGGATGATGCGAGTTATATTCAAAATTATAAGAACATTTTATAGATTAGTGAAAATAAATGGAGTGTAAACTTATAAAATTTACATTTGAAATTGCGGAAAGAAAAGAACAAAAGACAAAATTAAAGAATTTATTATTTTATTTTAAAATAAAGAAAAGCTTGAAATAACTTTGAAGAAAAAAATTAAAAATTTGCTCTGATTGTTTTTGCTGAGTTTCAGGGAATTTGTTAACAGCACTATTGATTCAGTCCTTCAAAATTTTATTTGTGAATGAAGATTAGATTCTAGTTATTTATTTGCTTCTTCTTTAAAAAAATTAGCAGCCTTGTGTGAAGAGGTATGCTATTATTTTTTAATGTATATCTTTATAAGTTAACATATACAGATAAAATATTATAAGATGTTTTATCTATATATATATGTAATGATTTATCTTTTTAACCTTCTTTAAATTAATTATTTTTAACGCTACTTCAATTTTAATTACTTCTATTTAAATCTTAAAGATCTCAAAACAGCCACCGTGTTGCATCAAAACCGGACGTTAATATAACTAAATAAAACTAAATCTTCAAAAACCGCAGTTCTATTTTAACTTGCAGTGTAACGAGTCTTTTCCGGGAAATCCCCATCTTCCAAGTATTTAAGCTCTCTGCGCATTGTTGACATTCCTTTTTTAAACCTATAACCTGCCTGCTGAAACGCGCCGCTTCGCTCATAACTCTTCAATTCTGGTCATAGATGTTCATTAAAATATGATTCCGTTTCGT
Organism: Araneus ventricosus; assembly: GCA_013235015.1. NCBI lineage: Eukaryota > Metazoa > Arthropoda > Arachnida > Araneae > Araneidae > Araneus > Araneus ventricosus. Next base: position 2,103 of record BGPR01022806.1, on the reverse strand, counting down.
ATTTAAAAGTAACCTGCATTATTATAATTTATAAAATGAATAACTAGAAATTAGTTCAACTACAGCCTTATTATTGAAGATGATTATTTAAACCCCACTTTAAGAATGATGTTACATATATAACACCAATTCATACTCCCGTATATATATATATATATATATATATATATATATATATATATATATATAGAATCATTATGATTCTTTATAATAATTTTAAGTGGGCATCGGTTTTAATAGAAGCAGACCGAACCCGGCACAGGACGGAAAAAAAACAACCTTTAACTAATAAACTTAAATAAAGAAAAATTTTAAAATAAATTATAAAACTAAAGACAAGAGAACTTACTTAAAATAGATTAATTTATTACAAGATGTATTATAAGGTGTCAAGACTATATTACTAAATATGCCTAATAGGATCGGAGGACTGTATAATAATTTTGATTTCTTAATATTTTTCAGCGTTACATTGTTTGACTCAAATAGCATAAGAAATAATTATTTACTTCATTTAAATCTCTTTTTGCCAATTTTATGTATGATTAACCCTAACGGCTTAGAAATGAGCTAATGGGCTACGATTAAAAATGAGCACCCTGTGTATTAGTTTTTCAGAAGGTGTGTTTTGTGGTTTTAGTCTATAAGTTTCCAAAACGGGCTGTTCAGCTCTGGTATTGAAAAGTGGAATCTTACTAGCAGAAATTCCGCTTCTGTAGAGAGCGGAATCTCTCCTCGTTCTAGCTATACTACAGAGTGGTCATAAATTATTGAACCCATTTCAAAAATTTATAAAAAAACTAATACTGTTACAATTGCGTTTTTTAAAATGAGAGACAAAGTTTTTTTCAGATTGGTGGCGTACCATTACAGCGATCTAAATTTGCTACAGCGAGAGATTTTGATACGCAATGGCTACCGATCAGCAGAAGCTGATGCGCGTTTTCTTGTTTCCTTGTTTAGTTTTTCTTGAATATATTGAAAAGTATTCAGTTTTCGAAGAACAATTGATTTAAAAAAATAAAGAGCGTAAAATTCCCTACAAATAGATGCTTTTATTTTTCTTCTAGCGTTAATAGTTTCGTAGATAATGGCTCTCAAAAATGGGAATGTTCGATAATTTACGACCACCTAGACCACCTTAACGGCGCGTTACCAATCTAAAAAATCCCACCTTTTTAAAATGCGCTCTCATTTAAAAAGAAACCGTAGTTGTAACATCATTAGTTTTTTTTATTAATTTTTGAAATGGGTCCGATAATTTATGACCACCCTGTATTTACAAACTTTCAGCCAATTATGGACATACCCCCAACCATATAGGGTCTGCTGTTTCCAATTCAGTAGGTAATTTTTCAAACCCTATGAGTCGACTTTACACCACATGCGAGTTAAATTGAATCATAGGAACGGGTTCTGTAACCCAAGGATTGTCAGCAGAATTCTTTCGTTTAACAAATTGGTTAACCACTTAACTGAATAGTTTTCTTTGCTATCTAATAAGATGACCCCTCCTGTTTTGGAAAGGGTCTGTCGTTTTCATTCATCTAAGAAGGCATAGGATACTTAAGATGTTTATGGATCCTGCATATTTTTTGTGTCAAATTATAAAGCTAATTAATGATTCAATTTTAGTTTATAAGACTAAAATTTCGATAATTCGATGCACGAGTATTCTCGGGATGTTAAGTTAAGCGGTTAAGACAGTTAAGAAGCTAAATAGGAATGACATGTTTGACAACTGATTTATGATCCCTTATGTTGCAGCTAGTAAATGATGGACTATTTATTAATATAATTAAAATAAAAAAAATTATAAAAAGTATTTTAATAAATTTAATAAAAGCAATTTTTAAAAACACACTTTTATTAGTGCACAAAGCAGTACATTTTTAAAAAAAAAAATTCTACTTTTTATTCTTTAATTTTGAATAATTTTTGATTCATTATTATAAGTGCATAAATTATGGAATCTTGAAATAAATTTTTTTCCCAAATTCCTGTCAGGTGGTTTCCCTAGTATGAAATCAAGTTTAACTATGTTAATCAATTAACCAATAATTAAGTTCAGAAAATATTAAAATAGTACAGTGTCATTAAGAA
>BGPR01022805.1:0-24934 GCA_013235015.1 Araneus ventricosus | reverse complement strand
TTTCGTTTTACACAATTATATTGTTAACATGAATGATTTTGTCTGTGGAATGTACTGCTTCTCTGTTTTAAGGTAGGACTGCGTTCCTCCCATTGGGATCTCAGGAAGGAGTTTGATTCACACGACAAAACGCCACAAAACGTGGTATGGGAGATCCTCTATATGTCGGTAACTACGTATGTTAAAAACATAACTAATTTCTTATTTTAGAGGTAAAGGGTAACGACAGAAGTTACAAAAAAATTGAAAATTGGAATTGTAGCGAATTGCTACTAAGTTGGACAAAAATACACATGAATTGGTGACGTGATCCTCCATATTTCGGTAAGTACATATGTTAAAAACATAACTAATGTCTTATTTTAGAGATAAAGGGCAACAACAGAAGTTAGGAAAAAAAGCTAGCGGTGTGGCGATTTGTAGGAATCTAAATAGTGTAGAAGATTGTACGCCTATACATTTTACTGTGCATAATAAACGTCGATTACAAGACATTGGCACTGGAGATATTGGTATGACGGATATTACAATTAATGGTCAGTCGCTTTGTATATTTATCTTCTGTTTACATTCATCCGGGAGTAGATGCATCCCATTTGAAAATGTTCCTATTCAGCGCACTTTTAAAATATCCAGAGACAAGTTTGCTGATCGATGAAGACTTTCATATAGATAAAGATGTTCCAATTATTGTTATAATTGACTTGAATCTTGATGAGAAAAAGGAATGAGAAAGCTTTGGGTTTCATGAAGCAGCATTTGGATTTGAACATGGTGTCAACAAATTATCTAGTACTCTGGGGAATTCATATATTGATTAAACTTTTACATGCAACATTAGTCCCGAATTATTAAATTAAGTATATTACTTTTCATATCATCGACCGATCCTACACAGAATTGTAACATATCCACGTACGATTGAAGAATTCAAAAGAAAAGAATTGACATTGTAATGTATTTTATTAAGAGATAAAAAAATTTTCATTGTAACCTTAGTTTCATTTTATTTCGCCAATTTTCCATACATTAGTATTTCAGAGAAACAAAAGAGAATTGAGAGTAACTTCGAATAACAAATCATAATCACGAGTAACTTCGAGAAACAAGAGTATCGCGAGTAAGTTCGAGAAACAAAAGAATCACAAGTAACGAATAGAAACCGAGAAACAAAAGAATCACGCTAGTAAAGTAGTCCTACGCCTTTAACATCAGCGGCCGTTTGCAAAAGACAGCCTCCCGTCATTTAAAAAAAATCTTGGTCATTCTGATTCTGGTTGGCGAGTTTTCTTGCTGGGCTGTTTAATGTGCAGTGTTCATGTATGTACTGTGTGTGTGTGCGGTTGTTTTCATGATTAACCTTTTTAGTTCGTTTGATTTTAATGTATATTTTATTAAAATATTGATCTTTTACGTAATATACATTGAAATATCTATATTGATATATACAATAATTTCTCTGGGTGGATGGCCATGGAGGCTACTTCTCTTCCGGCCTCATGGCCTTCAATGATAAACAGTCTAATCGTTGTAACGAAATTTTTTTCAGTCTTATATTTTAAAAACTGAGCTAAGACGCAGTGGCGGCTCGTGATCTCAGAAACCAGGAGGGATGCAAAAAAATGTTCATCAAGAAAATACAATTTCAATAGCTACTTTTTCTCTAAGCAGGGACAAATTTTTTAATTCCAAATCCAGATGTAAAATTTCCTTCTTTTCTAACAAAGTAAATAGCCACCATAAAACATTTTCTGTTGTTTTTACTAACGAAAATTAAAGTGAATGTTGATGCGAAGATTCCTCTGACGAAAAAATAATAATAATAGGAGTTCCACAAATACACTTCTCTCCTTCTCCAGTTCACTCGATAACACTCTTTTAAAAATGAATATCAAATAACACACATACAGATAATTTATTTTTAAGCTAAAACATATTAAATACTTTTTTTACTGAAATACTTTAAAAATTTGAAAGTTTTAGAATAATATTATTTGCTTGAATCTATCGTTGCAACACGAACCGATACTCATAAACAGCCAATGAGATTGCAACTTGTGTGAGAGCGAGGAAAAAAGGAAAATATATTAAAAAGAGCATCTTTCTTTCGTTCAGGTGACTCCGTGCAAGTCAGAGCTGTATGAACTTTCAGCCCATAGCCCGTCTAAGTTAAAGGAAGAAAGAGTTTCTTTTTCACTCCGGCTTTTCTGCTCAGTGAACGTATTTCGGAGGGGGGGGCAGATTATTTTGCAGCTCAGACCTGCGCCCCTCTTCGCTTGGATTCATTTTATGCCTTTTTTTCAATTTTCTATTACTTTTTTGCATTTTCGTAAGTCATTGAACTCTGGGAGTGGAAAAGTAAGCAAATAAGATTGAAAAAGGAAAAATACAAGTTTAAAAATAGTTTCGGGGGTGCTGCATCTCTGCAGCCCTAGTGGATAAGCCACCACTACTAAGATGGCTTATTATTTATTTTCAAATGTTTCATTTCTTGAGGCACAGACTGCACGTTATGTGAATGATTGCATTTGATTTTTCATGCTTAAATGTTAGTCCTTCAAATTTTCATATGCGCCTAAACAACTTTCTGTATATAGCCAAATAAATTATTTTTGATATCAGAGCGAGTATTCTTTTAGTCTGAAGCTAAAAAGTCTAAGAGTATAGATAGTACACTAATTCTACAGTTCAGACGTTGAAAAATGCATTTGAAGGAAAAAAATGACGGCAGACTGTCTTTTTCAAACAACCGCTGATGTTCAAGGCGCAGGACTACTTTACTCTCCGTGACTCTATTCCGATTTCCAAATTTTTCTGTAACTTCTGTTGTTACCCTTTATCTCTAAAATAAGACATTAGCTATGTTTTTAACATATGTAGTTACCGATATATAGAGGATAGCGTCGCTAATTCATGTGTACTTTTGCCCAACTTTGGAACTCAGTAGTCGCTAACTACAATCCCGATTTACATTTTTTGTAACTTCAGTTATTACCCTTTATCTTTAAAATAAGTCATTAATTATGTTTTTAACACAAGTAGTTACCGAGATATAGAGGACCTCCCATACCAAATTTTGTGGCATTTTGGCGTGTGAATCAAAAATCAATTCCTGAGACCCCAATGGAAGGAACGTAGTCCTACGTTAAAAAACATGAAAGCACGCTCAGAAATTTCAAGTGGACGTTTTTAAGATTGCTTTATACTCCCAAATTGTTTTGTTTAATATCTTCTACAAAGCATTATTAGTGCACTTTTAAGAAGAACTCGTAACCCTGAAATGGTAATGTTACTTAGCAGATAGAATGGGAGCTGGAGTCAATTTGACTCAACGTTACCATTCAGGGTTGGAAGAAAATAGCAACTGCATAATGTCAGAGAAAATATTGAAAATGTTGTTATTCCTTCCAGATGTTACCATATGCCCTCCAGCAATTTTCAGAAGATTTATTAATTACCACTATTTATTAATTTACTTAAAAAATTTCAAGAATCCTGTAACTATGAAAATGACATCCATAGGACGCAATAAACGTGAGAAATCATTCGCTTCTCCCTCCCTAATCATATTTAGAAAATCACTATAGCTTAAATTTATGCAGCCTGAAAAGTAATAAAATTCCTATTTTTACATATTATTACTAAAATTTATACACAACCTTTAATAGTGTAGACCTCCATTTTTAAAATTAGTACAATTAAGATTTGCACTATTTAGAATGAAATAATTCTTATTTATTTAAAATATTTGTATTGCATTATAATTCCGTACAAATTGTACTATATCGGTTTGTGGGAAATAAATAATTTTCGCGTTAAATAGATAACTGAAAAGAATTTTCTTCCAATAATAAACAATCAAAACAATGATTAAGAATCGAGAAATTTTAAATTAAAAAAAATTAGTTTCATCAGAAGGGTTTAAAATCAATAAACAACATAAACGTCCATTAAATCATACTTCATTACGAGTTTTCCTAATTTCGTCGATTACTTAATTATTAAAAAGGAATAATTTGCACATCAAATAAAAAGCTGAATAAAATACATATTTTCAAATCACTAAAATGTAGATTAAAATTTATAATTGATTCCTCCTGAAATTATATGAATGAGGAAAGAATATGCATATAACAATCTAAAGCTTCTAAAATGGCTTATAAGGTTTTCATGCAAGGTTTACTTTCCATTATGGATATTCTTGTAATGTCGGTTGCGATTACTGATGTCAGAGAAGGCTTTTCCACATACCGAACACTTATATTTCTTTTCTCCAGTATGAGAGTTGAGATGCCTGGTCACATCACCTTTCCGAGCGAATCTTGTCACAAATATCGCAAGCAAAGGGCTTCTTTTCGTTATGAGACACCAGATGCTTGGTCAGATGACCCTTAGTAACGAATCTTTTTCCACACTTATCACAAACATAAGGCTTCTCTCCTGTGTGATTTCGATAGTGAACAACAAGATAATCTTTACGATGGAAACTCTTTCCACATAGCGGACAGATGAAACTTTTCTCTCGAGGGTGTCTCTGAACCTCAGCACTCATGCCTGAAGGGACTTCAACATGATTTACATCATTCACAGAAGAAAAGGGCTCATAATTGTTGGTGAATTCGTTGCCCCTATTAACACAATCCCGATAGGTAACGCTAGATGATGTCTGATTTTGTCGTTCTTCATAGCTTTCCTCGTATTTTTTCTCTTGTGTGAAGCCAAAGTTTCCAGAATAGTCTTCTGATACAGGGATATTTGAAGAACACAGGAAGCTTTCTTTAAAAATATCTTCGAACTTTTCTGTTATGCAGGTGTCATTATTAAATATGGCATCTAGGTTGCTGACATCAGAAGTCGCTATAAATTTTTCACTGGATACAGCGCTGAAGGTGTTGAAGATTTGCATTTCATTTTGCTCGTATGAAGTGGACGTAAATGTTTCAATATAATCTGGGATACTTAATCTTGCATAATCTTTTCCATTATCGACTCACAGCGATTGGTATACTGGTTCGGAAATGCCCAATGTGTTGGAATAATTGACGATTTGTCCTTCGTTGGCTTCAGAAGCACACAGTTCCGCATTTGTTAGACAACCCAAAGGCAAACCATCGAGAAGATTTCCTCGCTGTAGAACATTGAATTGGTGGTCAAATGATAAGTCAAATGCTTCATTTTTATGAGAAGTGTTCATAAATCAGAAATTGGCATTTTCTTCAGTTAGCTGCGAATTACTTTGTTCAGGTACTCGATATTTATATTGCTGAAGTTTCGGTCCACCATCTCCAACGCTATCCCTCGTATCCAAGTAAGGATTATCAGCTGCGCCATAAAGCCATAATAATAATTTTTCAAATTTATTCCGCACCGACGGTGAGAATAATTTATCACATTTTTCATTCCATAAAATATTTTGATCTTCATTACTATTAAAATACTTGTAGCACGGTTGACGCTGAAGATGATCCATATATAACAGCTTACATTGTCCTGGGCTTGAAGAATTTATAAGACTGATGACGAGCTACGAAATAAATATTAAATTTCAGCTCCTCTTAGTAACCTAAATCCCTCAACTTTATTGAGTGTAAGAAGTAAATATCATATTGAGTAATGCCACTCAAATACGTTCTAATATAAAGTTTTTATTTTAGTATTTTACTTGCTGAGCACTAGAGTCATTTTATTTATATTTTAGCGCTACCTAGACTTGAAGCAAAATCCATTTAACTTCATCTGTTTTTGTCTTACAAGCCATTTCAAGCATATTTATTAAGAAAGTTCTTTTGTTAGTTCGGTACAGCTTTGATTTACGGCAACATTGGCGATAATTTTGTTTTGGCGACTTTCTTCAACAGCTTCAATATAGGAGACCATTGGCGATATTTATTTTGGCGATATTTCGTTTTGGCGATATTTTGTTCTGGCGAATTAACGATTCGATGTTCGGTTTCGTGACAAAAAGTCGGCAATACAAGAATATCGCCAGTGATGCCATACATCAAAGCTGTTCATTTAGTTCAAACAAACAGAAAGATTTTTCCATGTTTGGTTTTAAAATGTTGTCATTCATATGAAGTTTATCATTTCCTGTTTGCTTTCATTTAATGTTTTGATTTACATTTATGTGAATCTGGCAACACAGTTGTGTTGTGATTGTACTTCTTCGATCGGGAAAAGCATGTTCAGCTAAGAAGCGTTGTATTAAGTTACTGGAAAAGAATAACAATTAAGAATGTTATTCATCTTAAAAAATTGAACGGATCATCTGATGAATTTAAACCAGTTTACTCATACAAATAGTCTTTCTAATTTCTGTCTCTTTTAGCGTGATAATTAACCGAATCTTTGGAAATGAAAGCAAAATTCCCTAGTCATTAAAGAAATTCTAAAAACAGGTTGAACAAGATGAAATTACAAAAATATTTGCTTATTTTTAACTTTTGACCTTCAGCCATTTTATTTGATACAATCTGACATTTAAGCAAAATGATAAAAAACTTTAGACGTGAGTTAAGTTTTTAGATATAAATGTATGTGACGGAAGAATCCTTCAGTGGTTAACGTCTGTTCGGCATTAGAACGAAACTCTTGAAATGTTTTGTTACAGAGACTATCTCACAAATTCTAATCAGAAATATTTTCTTGGGAAAGCAAAGAAACTTGCTAACTTAAATATAAAAATCGATAGTGTTCGCAGCTTGAATACAATTACACATTAATATTTAAAAAAATACAGAATCTGGGTATCAGTTTTAAACGAAGTCGAAAGGAATAAACAAAGAAAAGAAATATAAATTCTTTTTATTTATTCTTACATAAATATCCCCTCAATTTTTTTTATAAATATCCCAAGGTATCCAAAGCTTTTAGAGGAACATCTGTTTTAGACATAACAAGTTTCAACCTCTCGTTGTAGCCTAGTAATGACATCTCCTTTTCAATTAAATCTCCACTTCAACGGTATTTTCTGTCGTCACCTTCTTATGAATAGTTATTTCAAGTAAATTTCAAACGTTCATTCACCTCATTATGAAAGTAGAACGAATACTATGGTTTTTTCATATTTTAGAGTCCAATATTTTTTCCTGTTCTATTTAAAATACGATATTACAGTTCTTTTAACCTAAGAACTACATTCCTTCCATTGGGGCCTCAGGAAGGAATTTGATTCACACGTGAAAACGCCACAAAACTTGATATGGGAGATCCTCTATATCTCGGTAACTACATATGTTAAAAACGTATCTAATGTCTTATTTTATAAGATAAAGGGTAACAAGAGAAGTTACAAAAAAAACTTACTTAAACTTAAATACTTACGAGAAACTTTGAGAAACAAAAGAGTCACGCGAGTAAAGTAGTCCTACGCCATTAACATCAGCGGCTGTTTGAAAATACAGCCTCCCGTCATTTTTTTTCATATAATTTCCTCCGCTGGTCTGAACCTGTTGCTCTGAATTTATTGCGGTCATCCAAAGGAATAAAAGTAACAACTCTCCTCGTATTTCAGAATATTTGTCTGTAAAAGAAGAGATTTTCCTCCCCTTAAATTCCTTTTATAATACGTTTCGAAGATACAAATATATGTATCTATAAATGCAAACAAATTCTTTTCTTTTCTATATATATACAGGGTGATTCTAAAATCATATGACCAATTTTAAGAGTTGATCTGGCACACAGGAATAAATCATTTAACAATAGAACATCGGGTTATGCACGAAGGAACAAATGCACAGGGGTTCTTTGCCAGTTAGTGTAATTACTAACTGCCAAAGAACCCCTGTGCCTTTGTGCTAGTGAATTAAATAAAAGAAACTGACGAAGCATAAGAATTGTACAACGAAATATTAATGGAATACAAATTTACAATTTCACAGCAATGCAATTGCATGACTAAAAACACCAGAAGCGCGTATATCCAGTCATTTCAACCCTTAATTTAAGTATTTCAAATGTTTGTTATTGATAATGCATCGTACTAGTCACTGTGCATTATGAATTTGTAATGCTGTTAATCATTCAAATGTGTTTTTGTGCTATTGTGAATTCGTATAATCATGTGTTGTACATGTAATCCACCATGTGTCCGTTTCTCTTAATTAATCCACTGTCAAGCACCCCCTGTAATGGTCATTCCTTTTGCTTGGTTGCTTCGTATGTTCTTATGAAAAAAATGAACTAATTGAGAGAATGTTGATTCGATGGTTACAGCGTGCACAATACCCGCATTCATTTATACAGTTTATTTATAATTCACACCGGTCCGGCCTACCCGAAAGGGTGTAAAGCCTGGAGCAGATCGGTGGGGAAATATAAAAGAAATACAAATAAAGCAATTTGGCACGACAGACATAAAAACATCACGAACACAGCACAGAACGTTACAAACACAGCAAAACAAAAGGGGCAACAACAAAAATAAAATATGTAAACTAAAATACATACACAAAATAAAACCAACCAAGTAGAGCATCAAAGCGATAGTATACTTGGAGAGGACTATAAATCAATTCAATTTTGTTTGATTTCAATCACCGGGTCTGGAGTCGTAATCATGGAGGATGCTCCATGGAGTCTGGTATCGAAACCGCCGCTCTCGGGTCAAGTAAGGGACACTCCGCCACGAGGTCACCTCGACCCGCACCGTGTCTATTGAAAACAGGATAAGATCTTTATGATGTCTCTGAATTCTATATTATTAAGAGTTTTCTTTAAACCCTCGATGGCCCAACTTACCCAAAAAGGGCGTGGAACTAAAGCAGGTGTCAAAAGTCGACCGCATTCCGGCACTAGCTACTTTTGTCGGGAAAGTCATTACCGCCAAAATGTCGGAGAAGCAATTAGCGGTCTGAAGCGCATTGATAACAGTAGGGTATTTCACACGTACCTTCAGCCAAGTAGAATTTCCTACGTCCTATTTTAGGTCTTAAACCCTATGGGGCAGGACGGAACGAGGTGAGTCATGGAACCAATCTGAGTTGTCGGACAAGTAGTTAGAGACATGTTTTAGTCAGCATTTAACCAGGATGTCATGAAGAAATCGAAAAGGAACCGGAGGATATGTTCAGTACCCAACCGCTATCAATGTACTTCACGCCGTTAATCGCTTCCCCGATATTTCGTGGCGCTAATGATTTATCCGACACAAATCGCATGTTCGTACAGTTACGTTAAATATTCGACTATTATTTCATTAAAAATATAATTAAAATTTTGGAATTTTTCCTAGTAAGCACCTACAATCCAAAAAGTATGTTCGTGCCAAATCTGATAGCTCTTGGTTCAAAGGACTGCCCTGTAGAACGTTACAGTCGGAGCATACGATTTTCGCATTTCCCAATTTACAGAAAGTATGTTAGCCTAAAAATATTATCAAGTTAAAGCATCTATCAAAGCACTAAAATGTTAACTGTCTTTTGGTTGGACACAATTTTGGATGTCAATAATAAAATAAACATGAAATCGTGCTTAATTCTCTAAAAAGAACATCCTTTCATTACCCGTTTACTTAACATGTACCTCAGTGGTCACCTTGACCGATATTCCTGTCAGAGGGTTGAAAGATCGATTGCTCTTCACGGAAGATATATTTTTAACCTTTAAAGTTTTGACACTCACTTTCTGAATAGTTCATTTATTTAACTATCATAAGAGCTCAAACGATTTCCTAAAAATATGAAACAATTATGTGGCTTCAATTCGCAATTCTCAATAGATACCGAAAATAATTGAATTATTATTCACTTATTTGAATACTCGTAACTGCAATGCTCAGTTAAATTCGCTTAAAAATGTGGTTAATCTGGAGTTTAGAGTGCGTACTCACTTCGTTTCTCTTAAGCTCGCCAATAGTTTGTCGCCAAGAGAGAGAGAGTGCCAGAACATTTGTTTCGGATACGAGTTAAAGACTTTTTTCGGAGTCGTTTGCTCATGCGCCGACAGTGATATTTTTACGGTCTACGGCACATAGCCTTAATTTTACTTCATTACCATTGCTCCACTGTTTGCTCTCTTCGATTTGATTGGTCGTCGTACGAATTTGAATAATACTTTGTTTGGAATTTTTGATCGTTTACCAAACGATTTTTTTTCAATAACCGTTCGCTTCTCTTCTAAAGATTTTCGTTCATCGAATTTGCTGATTCTCTGTCTCTGTGTTGCTGATTATGGCTTCCAAATATCGAACAAGGAATGTTTTTTCTGGAAACAATGGTTCCCTTGCTGCGTTTCATCGTCTTCCGATGTCGTGTTTTCCTGCGTTCGTGCTTTCCCTGTGTGTTTCGTTTCTCAATGAAAAAGCGAAGCTACGACGGGCCCGCTTTTCTGAAAGTGAAGTCGCTGATGTTTTTCTAAGTTAAAAAAATTTGCCCGGTACACACTTGAAATGCCCTAGGCATTGTGTTCTCAATCTCTCGTTTTGAGATGCCGTAGGCATCGAATGCACAGGAGTCCTATAAAAAACTCACTGCGTATCCTAATCAGAGTTTGGCGAAGGCAAATAAAATTGCTACAAAAAAAAGTGGCGCGAAAATAGTATGCATCCTAAACCCCAGGTTTACCAAAAATGAAACAAATGATTAAATATATTATATAAACAATTAACCATCTCCAAATTACGAAATACTTTAATTCGAAAGCTGTCATATAGGTCAGCATTCTTTTCAGTTTAGAATTCGCACCTCAAAGTATTAGTACAAAATCGCTTGAGAAGACAATAAAGTAGTACTTCCTTTAATTCTTAAAAACAAAACAAAAATCACAGTAAAGCAATTAACTGTCAACTGAACGGCATCGGAGTAATTAGCGGATGTTCACAGGCAAACATTACTTGCGAAGAAACACAGAACAAGTACGGTGCAAAAGTTAAAGCAATATTTATTGAATAATTGAAATTCAATGGAAAAATTGAAGCAAATAATGAAAAAGGAATCAATCTTTTGCATCCACAATTGTAAATGATAAGTATTTACAAAACTTGGACTATACATTCATATTCTTTTTCTTATTTACACGGAAGTTTTTAAAATTTACCATAAACAATTTTCCCCGTTATAAGCAAATAAAATTAAAACATTCCTCATCTGGAAAATTTCTTCTTATCTCAAAAAAAAAATGCTAACTAATACATGAACTTAGCTTAATTACTTTAAGAGTAAATTTTCATTTCAAACACTATGGAGTTCATACGTATTTATTTTCTCCCTTTAATTTAATAGTAAGTTGTCCCCAGAAAAAAACCCGCGAAATCTAAAATATCATTTCTCCCATCCTTCTGGCGTTTTGGAAATGGACCTTTTTAAGAAATAAGCGACAATCATTTCAGCCCGATTTTGCATTAAAGCAAAACTAGACCTAACATTGAGACTTTCAGTTTTCACCCTTTCAATTGGGAATTCATTTAATACATGTCATATTTTATTTTGGACATTTATTGTTATTTCAATCCATATAAGAACGGAAAGAACGCATGAGATATACAATCGTGCCCAAACTATTTTTGTCTTTTAAATCATTTATTACTCCATCATTGCTAATTTAAGTACAGATTTAATTATAAAAATTGGAATCACGGCACTGATACTTCATTGCAAAGCAAGGAGTTAAAATTTGCTAGAAGAGGTGTCTAAAAAATGTTATAAAAATTGCATTTTTGAAAAGACTTTACTTGAAAAGACTAAACTTTAAAATGAAATGTTTCAATTTTTAATTCACATTTTCCAATAATCCATTTAATTAAAGATATTGGATAGCGTAAAAATAATTTAAATTATTCACATGAATTGTACGTATACAATAAAATGCATGAAGTTCAGATCAATAAATTATACTTTAAAATTCGAACTAAAATATTTCTGCAAAATGGAAAAGACCTTTAAATATTAAATTTAAATGTTGTTCATATAAGCATAATATTTGAATGTGAATCCTTTTTCTTTCCTTTTTCCTTTTCTCCACTTTCTGTAGGAAAGAAGTCTCTTTGGCACAAACGTTTAGCAGCTCTTGTGCGACAGACTTTGGCGAGCCAAGTGAACTATGGAATCGAACTTCATCGTGCAGATGATACACGCAAAATGTTTCTTTTCCGTTTGGGAAACATGCCGATAATGAGCTTGTAGAGTAAATTTAGCTGTAAAAGTTTTTTCACATCCTTTTGCAAAAGTAAGGTATCTTTCCGGCACAAAGATATTTTCGAACATTTTGCAAACTCTTTCCACAAAATGAGCAAGAGAGTGTTTTTCCACTCGATTGCTTGAAAGAGACTCCTGAATCTCACGCAACAGCCTCCGTAGCAGTGGTAGAAACAAGAGGACGGTTTTCACACTCGGGGAGGTCACCTCGGACATGAGACAGCTATTCAGATATGTTTTGTATATCTCTATAATCAACTATTTTTGGAAGTATCGACATGCCCTGCTTTCCACATTGTAGGCACATGCGCAGAAACTGAAGATGCACCATCGAGTTAATTTCCACATGTTGAAACGGGAGGGAGTGCTTTCAACGTGGCACATTTTCAACTGATAACAGATTCACTTTCGTTCCGAATTGTCCCGACCTTCGCCTTGCTCGTACCCAATCGTTGCCTGACGGTCATTCTGACGCATTTTCTGAAACACTTTTATACTGGACATTCGCTAGTTTCTTCAAAGCTTTACCTGACTTTCTGGATTTCTTCTATTTTTAAGACTGATTCTTTTACATTATTTAGATTTTGAATGCAACTCTCCTTTTCTCTATCGTAAGAATAAGACCTCACCAGCTTCTGATTCCAGTTATTGATGTTGTGATTCCAGAAGGTAATGAGTACATCCTAGAATGGAATATGATTAAATTCTGTTGAAAACGTATTCTTAGCCAATTTTACATCACCGTTGCACTAGAGTTGTTTAAATCATTTACGATCCTTTATAGTTTCTCATAAAAAGAATCTGAAAACGTTAAGTAAGACAATAAATTTGCAAGTAGTATTCTACCAACGAACACGAGTTTAATAATAAGAAATTCTTTCAATATTGCCTCGAAGATAATTTAATTAATGATTTAAGAGTATCAAAGTTATGTTTCGGATATTGAATGTAAAAGAAGACCGATGATACTCTTGCGCAGTCAAGACACTTTCATGTTTCTGCTGATTTAAAACCTTTCGTAATGAATAGCTTCAAATACCAACAGCTTTAATTTGAAAAGGAAATTAAATTAATGATGAAATCCACCATTTCTTTATCTAATCACACTGGTTTAAACAGAAAATGTCTTATCAAAATTAAGAAATATGATGTATCATTCGCCAGCGAAGAAATGTGAGAATAATTTTGAGAGGTAAACATCATATATTTTAAATCACTAAGCTAGAATGTGAAAGTCCTTTAGCTGAAAATACGGCACATTTAGGAATATTCTGGCTCTTATGCATAAAATCATGATGGTTAAAGCTCTTAAACATATTACGTTTGATTCCAATATGATGGCATACATAATTGACAAGCAATATAAATGAAATTTAACAGCTGTCTAATGAAAAAAATTATATTTGTTCCAGCAGATGGATCAGAAAATATCATTAGCAGGATAATTCATTTCTACTTGAAATAAGACTGATTAATGAATGTCTATTTCTTAATACTGGAACTGACCGTTGCTAAGACCAATCTGACAGCGCTACTTATGTATAATGTGTATTCTTTTGAACCTGTCTTATTTGATGTCTCCATTCGGGGCCGGTGTGGACTGCTGGTAATTAATCGACTTCCGAACAGGAACATTTGAGGTTCGAATTCAGATTCCATCAGTGGTCCGCCACGATATGTGGGTCTTGTGCATGCTAAATAGGACGTCGAGAATCCGTCAAGTGTGGTTCAAAAATTTCGATAAGCGGGTGCCTGTTCAGGGGTTGTCTTCGTCAACTGTCCACGGTTCCCATTGAAAAACCTATTTGAAAAAACCCAAAATCTTTGCAACCAAACAATTTGACTTTAAGAATAGGACAAAAAATTCGTTTCATTATTCTGAATTGCTTTATCAATTTAATATGAGATTCTCATCCTAATTCAAATTGTATGCGTATTGATATTTAATTAAAAGACGAGAGAAACTGAGCTTATCATCTCGCATATTAAAAATATTTAATAGTCGAAAGAAAAAAAAATACATTGGTTTGCTGAATTTATTCTTGCAAATATCTGTAAAAGAAAATTGCCACTATTATAAATAAATTGACTTCTTCTTTAAAAATAAAGGTATCGTTTTCTTACAAATTAAAAAATAAAGAAACACGAGATTATTAATTATTTTTTTAATAAAACAATTGCAATGCAAAAAAGGAACATGCTATGAAGTCAAATTCTACAATGTATGGAAAAGTGGCATGCATTGTCAAAGTCGTTATTCCGAATAAAATTAAGTTTTCCGTTTGCTGCGTTAAACATCGTTTCGGAAGTAATAAATATAAATTATTAATGAAACTTCATTTTTAAGAAAAGTTTCTTACGTCCGTTCAGAATCAAAATGTTGCAATCAATGCTATTATTTAAAACTAGCACTAGATAGGTATATAAGAGTTTAAATATACTCGAGAAGAAATGAGAAATGTTAAATTTTAGGAAATGCCTCATTTTGTAATAAAGAATACAAGGTTTCAGTATCTTCCATTAATAGACAGCTGCAATAAATCTTTGAGTTGTTACAGGGATTCAAACAGAATAGGAATGAGTAAAACAAACAAATTTAGTCAATAACGATAAAAGCACAGAAAGAAATACACTTGGAGTGTAGGCAAGCAATTTTCGTCGATCTTTCATCAATTAAAAAATACCTTGTTGAATGGATATAAAGAAATACAATTCGTCAAAGCAAGGTGTATTAACATAAAATTTCGGATATGAAAACTGCAACATCTTTGTTTAAAAATTAAATCAAAGGGGAATATATATATGCAAATAGTTTCGTTTTGGAATAAGAGATCTATGACATTCCTGAAATATACTCTAAGATTTCATTTATGTTTCTTTTTGTAGTGCCTATTGAAATTGCTTCTGTCTGTAAAAGCCTTCCCACAAATACTGCACTCAAACGGCTTCTCTCCTGTATGCGTCTGGACATGTCTCGTAAGTTTACTTCGATCAGCAAAGCCTTTCTTACATACCTCACACTCAAAGGGATTCTCGCCAGTGTGCGTTCTGTAATGTCTGTCGAGATCTCTCCTCAGAGTGAATCCTTTTTTGCATAGCACACACACAAACGACTTCTCTCCAGTGTGTGTCCGATAATGAATGTTGAGATTCACCCTCTGAGCAAATCCTTTTTGGCATATATCACAAACAAATGGCGTTTCAGCAGTATGTGTCCGATAATGTGTGACGAGGTAAAATTTCCGAGCAAACCCTTTTTGACATATAACGCACACAAAGGGCTTCTCACCAGTGTGCATTCTGTAATGCCTTTCCAGATCTATCTTCTGAGTAAATCCCTTTTTGCATACCTTACACACAAAGGACTTCTCGCCAGTGTGCGTTCTGTGATGTTTGTTGAGATCTCCTTTCCGAGTAAATATTCCTTCGCATATCCCACACACAAAGGGCTTCTCTCCTGTGTGTGTCCGGTAGTGACTGTCGAGATATGCCCTCCTAACAAACCCTTTTTGACATATATCACACACAAAGGGCTTCTCACCAGTGTGCGTTCTGTAATGCCTGGCTAGATCTCCCTTCCGAGTAAATCCCCTTTTACATACCTCACACACAAAGGGCTTCTCGTCCGTATGTGTTCGATAATGAATGTCAAAATCACAGCTTCTTTTAAATTCTCTACGACACAAACCACAAACAAATCCCTTTTTTTCGGGTTGTTTAAGCGAGTAAGGCCGTATTCCGGAAGGTCCGGCCACAGCAATTGCATTTTCCGAAGTATCTGGTGTGTCGTTCACATTGACAGCCATCTCCACGTTTCTGCTGCTAACGTTAGAAGCTATATCAGGTGAAATGGGTCTATCTGTAATTTCTCCTGATACTTCATCTGATTCCTTATTTCCTGGCGATAAATCTGATTTAAGAAGGGAATTCGAATATTCAGAAATATTTTTCGAAACCAAACGCGCATTCTTGACAGCAATTTCTAGCGATTCCAAGAAAATACTTTTATCTTTATTGAAAGAATGCCACTTGCTCTCCTCAATCGATATTTCAGATTCTTCATCAGATGCTGCATAGATCAATGGGGAAACATTTGACCCACCTTCATTTTGCTCAGAAATAACTCCAGTGGTACTTGATTTTCTCTTATACACTCCGGGAAAGCCACTTTCTGATCTATAATCAATTTTAAAATTTTCCGAGCAACCCTTAAAAGATGCACATTCCTCAAAATGTACTTCAGTTGCACTAGTATTTAAAAAAGAACTCAAAAGCAAAGTGTCAGGAGGAATGCCACTCTGCGCGTTGTTGGATGTCTCGTCAGACAAGGAGCTATATTTTCGTTTTCCCTTTGAGGCAGGAATAAATGAGACAGTTTCATTATTTTCAGTCTGCATGGAATTAAGTTGTTTACATTCTTCATTGCCGTTTCGTTGAACTGCTAGATATTTTTTCCCAGAGATGTCAGTCGAATTGGTTATGAATTCGTCTTTTACTTCATTTTGCTTTATATCCATTCCGTCTAATTCATTCAGCTGTGGTTGTGAACACATGTTGTCAAAGTTCTTAGAAGAGATACATTAATGATTTTCACCAAATTTCACTGTTCTGTTGCAGTTCTGACACCAGTATGGAGCCATTAATCAAATAAAAAACGACTTTCTATAAGTATGTAATAAACAATCATCGGTGAGAATGAATCATTATTTCAGTCTTTTCCCCCAGCTTAATTTTGTAGGCGTTGTTGTGAATCAAGTATAAAATACGTAATGCCTGCCATGATTGTAGTTTATTCAATCGATGAAGACATTTTTAGTTAATCGTTTTATAAGTAACGTGCTAGAGCCTTCTCTCCCGGAATTGAGTGCCCGGATCGACTCCTAAAATAATTCGATATTTAAGAATCGAATTAAGCATTCGCTTCATGGAGGTTTCCGTGAAGTATTTTTAAAAATATATTAATTCTGAAATCAGTTAACTGGGTTAAAAAAATTATGGTCCACAAACCATAGTATTGTAGTATATTTAGGTTATAAATCAAGCGTTAAATAATGTCAACGAAACACCAATGCAAAATATAAACCGATGAATTCGGTGCTAACCGAAAATGATAAAAGGTCTCATTTATTCCTGCCTCAAAGGGAACACAAAGATATAGTTGCTTGTCTTACGAGATATCTAACGACGCACACAATGGTAATCCTCCTGGCACTTTACTTTTGAGTTTTATTTTAAATACTAGTGCAAATGAAATCCATTTTGAGAAATGTCTATCCTCAGAAAATTTTAAAATTGATTATAGATCCGAAAGTGGTTTTCTCGAAGTGTTTAAGAGAAAATCAAGTATATTTGGAGTTATTTCTGAGCAAAATAAAGGTGGGTCAAATGTTCCCTCATTGGTTCATGCAGCATCTAATGAAGAATGTGAAATATCGATTGAGGAGAGCTAGTGACATTTTTTAATGAAGATAAAAATATTTTCTTAGAATCCCTAGAAGTTGCTACCCAGAACGCGTGTTTGGTTTCGAAAAATATTTCTGAATATTCGAATCTGATTTCTTGCAAGGTTATAAATCAAGTATTTAAGATATATTACTTTTTTCATTTTCGTTTTTTCATTGGTCCGAATATTGCTTTGAGTGTATTTTGATTATTCATTTGAATAATAATTAGAAGTTAAACAGCAATTTTAAATGTTTGTAAAAAACTTTCGTATATAAAATTAAATAAAGAATGCGTAAAACCTAGAAGAAAAATCAAGCTACATTTCTGTATACTGGCTGTCAAGTCTAAACGTGGCCAAAGAGCTATTTCTAAACTATCAGAAATGGCATATGCTTCCAATTAAATAAATACTCGAAATAACTTAAAGAAATATATTTGATGTTGTTTGAGTCAATAAATGCCATAGTGAAAAAAATACAAAGTCTAAATACTTATATAAGCCCTCGGCATTATTAGTCACATTCATAGTCAAATGTCAAAGTAACATTCTAAACAAAAAAACAGCTTAAGAAAGACGCAGTTCGGGTCCGCGCCGTAGATTTTCCGTGGAAACGTCGGGATAAAATTATAAAACAAGCATTTCGTATTAATATGTAATTTAATTATCAATCTCTTTAATACAATATTTACACAGAGTAGTATAATGGTTACAGAATAGATAAATCACAAGTTGACCCTTGCTACATATGATGAACTTGTGATTTATGTATTCTGTAACCATTATACTACTCTACGTAATTATTGTATTAGAGAGATTGATAATTTAATTACATATTAATACTAAACGCTTGTTATATGATTTTATCCCGACGTTTTAAACGAAAAATCTACGGAACG
This sequence comes from Araneus ventricosus, assembly GCA_013235015.1. Taxonomy (NCBI): domain Eukaryota; kingdom Metazoa; phylum Arthropoda; class Arachnida; order Araneae; family Araneidae; genus Araneus; species Araneus ventricosus. Next base: position 6,458 of record BGPR01022805.1, on the reverse strand, counting down.
GACCCGAACTGGGCCATTATTTTTTATTTATAGTAGCTTTTAATGGCGCCATCTGTTCACAGTATATAGAACAACATTTCGTATATGCACAGTCAAAAAATATTTACAACAAATGCTCATATTTCTAGTAATATTCAAATTTCAATACAAAGTTTTTTTTACGTATTATCAAGTATTCTGTAAGTTTGATACAATTCGAAAGAAAACTTTTTATAATAAAAAAAACATGCGAAGTTTGTAATTTTCGATTTAATACCGATTTTAATTTATATTCTGATAAATATTTTTATTGTCTCACTTTGGGTCCTAGTAATACTCCGCAAGCTCTTTAAAATGACACCAAAATCAACCTCCTAGCTAAATGCGTTTCCATTCCATCTTATTTATAACCTTACATAAAGCTAATTCATAACAATAACGCGCATGCGCCTACACTGTTACGATGACGTCAGTAGCAGAACAAATTCTATGCGACAAACTCTTACAAATTTGATCTATCCGTTGTGGGGTCAACCATTCTTTTCGCATTATTAGTCTCGTAGTTGTTAGCGATTCAAATCTGACGGTATTTTTTCAACCAAGAAAGTTCGACCGGCTGTCATTGAAACGAGCGGAAAGACGTTTTCACGTCAAAAAATCTTTCACTCTTCTGTGATCAGAACTGACAGACATACGAAGCTTTGAATTTCATAATTTTAATACAATAAGCGGCCGCGTAGAGAAAGCGTTGAGCATTGATTGGAGGATCTGCTTCAATTGAAATTGTCTAAAACAGTGATATGCAAAGATTCATAATTCACTTTTGGTAAAAACTTATTCCGAAAAAAATCTAAACAAATAAAAGTCCTGTAACTAAATTTAAAAAAAGCTTAAACAAATGCTAACGCGTTTAGAATAAATTTAAGAAAACACCGGGTGTTGGAATCCCTATTCCCACAATGTTAAATTTGCGATTTCGGTGCACCGTTTCTCAAAATCTGATATAGATTCAAGTTTCAAATTTCATATACAATTAAAGTACATATTTCTCATTATACTAAAATTGGATTTTTTTTTTTAAATTCAAAACTTTTTTTCTGTCAAAACCGACAATGTAATTTGGACATTTTCCATGTACCTTTTCTCAAAATCTGTTATAGATATATGTTTGAAATTTTTTATACTGGTGAAGTACACCTTTCTCATTATGCTGAATGTAGCTTTTGGTTAATGTTTAATTTTATAAGTTTAGAAAATATTTAATTATACATACTGAAATTTTACCCAATTTTTACACAAACAAATTTGTAGAAAATAAAGTTTTGAGTGTTTTTTACAAAAAATACATCTAGAACAAGGAAAAGTGTGTACTTTACTTGTATAAAAAATTTCAAACAAGTATCTATAACAGAATTTTAGAAAAGGTGCATCGAAATTGGCCAAATTTCATTGTCTGTTTTGACACAAAAAAATCTGTAAAAAAATTTCTGAGTTTTAAAGAAAAAAGTAATTTAAGTATAATGAGAAATATGTATTTTACTTGTATAAAAATTTTCAAGTTTGAATATATGACAGATTTTGAGAAAAGGTACATCGAAATGGCAAATCTAACATTGTCGGAATAGGGGTTCCAAGACCTCTTAATTGAAAAAACATTTCCTAATTCCCGTTAAATCTTAAATCTGAAAGGGAACAAAAGATAATCAACCTACAAATACATTTTAGCATAAAGTCTTATAGTTTTCACAAAGATAAATGATACACTGGTGTACGAAAATTCAGTCACGAGGCCATTTAGTTGACCAACCAGAAAATTGATGAACACGAAAAGGAATTTCGACTCACCCTGTTTCACAGGAGGCTAATAATGATTTGAAATTTTCATTAATGGCTTTGTTTTCTATGCGCATTGCTTACCTATATGCATTTGCGTAAACACAGCATGGGTATTCGGAAGATATGAAGCTTTCAATAAAAAATCCCAAATTTTCCTTGATGTTTTTTTGTTTTAACATGCAGAGTTTTCATCCAAATTATATGAAACTTACAAAATACTCGTCAATATTATACAGAAGTTTTATATTCAATTTTGAAGTAAATAAATTTAGATGAATATTTCAGGAAATACGAGTATTTGTGCTGAATAAACTTTTACTGCGGATGTTCGATACATAGCGTAATTTTAATTTATAACTTCAAAGCCAGATCTATAGAGTATCTTATATAAAAACTCCAGATGAATACCGCTAAAATTCACAAAGATATCGGCATTTCATTGAGGTGAATTTGAATCTAAGAGATTTTTAAGAGAAGGTAAATGATATTTTAATTGCAATTTAAATAATGTATTAGGAGTGTGAATTAATTTTAAAGGATATTTAAGGCATGGCGTTACTGGTATAATATCGCATCAGATAAGTATGTCCAGCGGCCTTTTTGCTGCATATATTTACGCGACCTTGCTCCACCCTACCCTGGGGGACAGTGTTAGGGCATATTTACCCCTACAGTAATTCATGTCGGCCAATGAGGGAACATAGTATCAAATTTCATCAAAATCGAAAAAGCCGTATCAAATATCATGTCAATCGGTCCATTTGATACATTTATATGACTTTGCCTCACCCTACTCACGGCGATTCGATTAGGGTTTATTGAAAGCTTCATTATTTTTAATTGGCTCAAGAGGAACATATATACCAAATTTCATCGAAATCATTAAGCATGTTCAACTGCCTTTCTACTGCATGTATTTAGGCGACTTTGCCCCACCCTACCTTGAGGGACTGTGTTAAGGATTATTTACCCCTACTATACTTCAATTGGTTTAATGAGGAAACATGTGTTCTAGTTTCATCAAAATCCCTTTAGCCGTTCGGAAGCGATGCTGGAGCATATATATATAGTTAAAATATTTTTACAATAAATGCGGAAATGTAATTCGTATTTAGATTTTGGCATTTTTTGCTATGACTTTGAATCAGTTAGTATTTAGTTAATTTTCTCGTTCTTTTCTTCATATATTTTGGAGAATTACTCCCATAATTGTTTTCTTTAAGGTTGTTAAGGTTGTTTGTTTGTAAGGTTGGTGCCTATAAATTTCGAAATAATGTGATATAATCGATTCCTAAAGTCGATTAGAATTTGATAGTTGGAATTCCATATCTGGATTGGCTTTTTCATAGAAATAGTTTTTAATCTTATTATCTCTCTGTATTTCATTGTGTGAATAATATTAGGTTATATTGCTTATAATATTTAATTTTAAAAGAGGGTTTAATAGGTGTATATGATGAAAAATGTTGTTTGAGTTTTAATGGTTTAATATATATATATATATATATATTCCAAATAATCAAACAACTTTTTTCTTAGATATGATAGAATTCCAATGTTTGAGGATTACTAGTGGTTATAAATTGCTTTCTGAACTATTCCTATAGTTTGAGTCAATAACTCTCTTTAGTTAAATGGTTCAAAGTAGACAACTTCCAATCTGGCCATCGTTTTTGGAAAACATCAAAAATAATTCCCCTAACCTTAATTTTTCACTATTTTCAAAAAATGATTACAGAAAATTGTAGTCAAAGAAATTTCTTATCTGAGGATATAATAACATTTTTCTACTTAATTTAAAAGATCTTAAGGCCTTTTTGTCTTTTGTTAAAATAATCGATTGCCGATGCTTAAATCCAAACACTTATTTTGTTGCTGTAACCACGTAGCGCTTCCTCTCATAAATTACCTCAAACACTGCATTTACATCGTTTCAACAAAATTTACATATTTTACGCCCAAGATGTTTTTTTAGAATTGACTGTTAGGATACCGGTTCATTCTAGGAGCCGCAAGTCCAAATTCGTCATTTTTCCCTATACCACGACAGACTAGAAGAAACTGTCAGTGATCCTACCACTTCATGGAAACTTCCTCTAGCTACCCGAGAACGTTGCTGTTACAGAGTTCGTCATTTTAGCCAGAATGAGTTAAAATTGGCGCGCGCTGCACAGGAGCGGTGTTTAAGAAAAAAAATTTTAAATAAAAGGTTTCAAAAAGTTCAGAAAATTTGATCAAACAGATTTATTGAATGAGTACGTTTACAGCAAAGATTCCCTTCCTTTGTTAGCATGAATACATCTCTTCATTTTGTGAGCGGTTTTATCTATTCCTTTCATAAACTACCACACCTAATGGAACACCCCACGCTTTCATCGCTGTCGAGTCCAAAAATAATTTTTCGGGGAATACGAAAGCCACTGATTGTTGATTGGGGAAGTCATTACATAAAATATTACGAACTTATCTACAGCTAACGAAATATGTTATTTAACCCAATATTCTTCCAAAACTCTCTTTGCAATAAATAGTCATAGGTTTAAAGAATATTTCTCATGGTTTCTGTCCCAATTCTGGCTGGATATTTTTTTTATTAAAGCAACAAAGATATCAGTTGAATAAGTTTTAGATCATTATTGAAATGGAAAATTTGAAAAAATCCTTTATCCCAAATTTATTTCCCCAACTTTTGTCAATTTTAATTATTTTGTGAGCCTTAAACCGACTAAATGACACATCTTTAATCAGAAATTTAAAATCTTATCAAGAAATTTGCTGAAACGCTCCAAATAAACTTGTTTCCACATGTATCATAGATTAATATGCAAACAAAATTTAAGATTTCCTTTCCATGCAGGAATTCCTTATAAAACAAATCTTCGAAATGTAAGCGACAGTTTGTGATATCCTCGTCTCTCAAGTATGTTCATTTATTTTTCAACTGAAAAGAAGGAAAATGCAATTTACTTATAAATTGAAGTGCCTTGTAACATTCATCCTTTTACAAAACCAAGATTCATTAAAATATAGAATATATTTAACACGTTGATAGCCATTTGAATCAAATACGATTCATACAGCGATAAAATGCTGTTTTCATACATTTTTATCTAATCAGATCAGCTTTCTTTAACTGTACTTAAGAGATAGCAGAGAAGGAGTCATCTACTTAGACAGATGGTTCGAATCTCCGACACGAGTCGTGGCGGCTAACGTGTAATAAATATCGATCCTCCAAGTGTAAGAAATTGCTATGAAGCTCCATCTCAAGCTCATATCAGTTCCAGTTTCACAATTGCATAACGATTACAAATGTTGAGAGACAATAAATTGCTTTGAATTCGCGCTTCCTTTTACAAATATTTTGTTCACAATCGAAGAAACTAATGTTTTTAACCTTCCAGCGGGCGCGCTTACGCAAATTTTGCGACATATCGTGCATCGTATTACAAATATATATCATGTTATTTTACAGAAATAAATGCAACTTTTATTTATGTAATCTGCATTTATTAGCCTAATAGTAAACAAAGATTTTATAAATAAAATTTTACTGACTCATATAAAACAACGACACCAGGCCGTAATACGATGCAGTATCTTCTTTCAAACGCGCGTCGCGGATAGCATTTTTCAGGGAATATCCGATTGGGAAATTTCAAATATTAGTAAGAGAGGAAAAGTGGATATAATCATATGAAACTTTATACCCCTAGAATGCAGAAAAATAATGCATACGAGGTCTATATTAACTTAAAACAGTTTTATTCCACTCGCAAAGCATCCTGCGCTATACCATAATACACTGACATTCATAATTCACAGGAGGAAGAAAGCATTAAAGATTTGCTGCATAAAGGCAAAAAAAAATGGGTTTCCAGAGTTCAGAAGACAGTATAGAATCTGGCAATAAATATCTTAATATTTCAAAAGATAATAAGTAAATTTATATCGCTGTTATATCTTAGAAGAAAAATCTATCTATAAAACTTTCATATAATAGAAGATAAAGAAGATCCATTTTACTCCTACTTTTGAAAAAAAAACTATTTTAGGACGATTAAAATATCTTAAAATGATAACAATCCAATGTAAAAATAAAGCATTCACTAAAAAAATAAGAATGCGTCTTTTAAATAAAAACATAGAGATTTTAGTAATAGTCATCTCCCAGTACTGAACGAACAGGTATTGAATCGATACGACAAAACATAAATATTTAGTGTTTTTTTTGCGGAAATTACGGATAGTAAAAAATATTTCATCAGGGTACTCTATTTTATGCAATTTTTTGCGGTGTTATCAAAAATTAATACTTGATAAACCACGCATTCAATCTGATATCGTTGGTTTTGGTATCTAGATCATCGGCTGAAAATGACCAACGATCCTGACTGATTTAATCAACAGTAAAAAAAGCATAAAATAATTCTGCAAAAAACAGTTTCTAATTCCATACTTTTGATAATATAGGTGAAAAAGCGAATAAGAATTCCTAAGACGCAGCTTTAGAAGGTGTTTTCAAGGCACGTGTGTGATAAAGTGTAAAATGCTCTTCGCATTTACTCTTTAGAGCAAAAGCCTTTTCAAAAAAAGACAGCATTTCTTGTTTTGCCTTTCTTCTAAATTTTCTATTTCTTCCT
>BGPR01022804.1:0-16680 GCA_013235015.1 Araneus ventricosus | reverse complement strand
ACGTTAACAAAGGGAAAAGTGACGTCTCCCAACCCAACCGGGGGTACCAGAATAGACCAATTGGACTTTAGATTTGAAGATCCATTGACTTAGCATTACACCGGAAATGTGTAGTACAGGCATTTAATGTAAACAAACAAAGCAGAAAACTCGTCCATAGATATGTCTTATCAAAATCGTCTGCTATTAAAACCAAATTATAGAGATGTCTTCACAAAATCGTCTGCTATTAAAGTTAAATTAAATTGGAATGAAATGCAACAGAACTGCGTACAAATGAAAAGTACTATTTTAAACTTACGAACATAAAGCGGAACATTCTGATTCGTTAGTTATTTGAAAGAAGTGACGTAATAAATTAGCCAGTTTTTGAGGCTCAGAAAAACGGTACAATTTTGCAAATAAATCTCTGTTATTTCCGTTAATATATTCTATTTATTTTGCAATATCTCTCGAAAATTAAGTGCTGCGGGGTAGATAACCTTTGATGACATATCTAGACGTCCAAAGCTTACATATGAAATAAAAATTATCGAAATCCGTCGGTGGTAGAGTCTGGCGAATTGTCGAAAGGTTTTTTCCCCATAGAGAATGTATGGCACAGAAATGTTTTTCGATTTCGTTCGAAAATGGGAGGTGGAGGGCAGGCGATCCTTGATGACATATCTAGCCGTCATAAGCTTTCATATGAAGTCAAATTTATCGAAACCCATCGAGTGGTTGGGGCTGGCGAATTATCTGAAGGTTTTACCAAATTACTTTAAATATATAGATTTTGAATTCAATTCCAAAGGTTGCGACATTTCTGAAGAGCACTTATCACAGATTATCTCTTAGATTGAGAAATGTATTTTCAAAATCATAATATTGACAATTTTGTATGGATTTAAGATCCACTATTGTCACTACCCCATCTGCGTTTGATACTTCAGAAGATAATTTAGTTGTCTTGTGACAATTCATTAAAACAAAATTTAGCAATGTGGAAATTAACTGAAATTTGATTATCGATAAAAGTCCATCTAGCAGAAAATTAGCATGGGTTTGTGATGACTTGAAGACTTTTTTTTCTCATTTTTTCTCAGCTATTGGCATAGGGTAAGTTTTCTTATTTATGAAGGCTTATTTTAATATAGCCAGATGGCTAATAATTTTAATGAATCTTATTAGCGTTTTGGTGTGTGTGTTTTTCCTCATTCTTTTGAAAATATTGCTTTTTGATGTACAGATATCCTTTGTGCTTTGTTTGGGAAATTTCGGCCTATGAGAAGCTTTGTTTGGCGTAATGCTAGCTTCTTACAGAAAAATTTCCCAATTATTATTTTGAATCCATTTCGAATAAAGTTCTTAGCCCTTGAAAAAATGGACTTGAATGGATTCCTTGTTTGTTTTTGGTTTTATTCGATTACCTATGAGTTTATTTATTTATTTTTTGGCTATCTTTGTATGATCTTAATTTCTAATGAAGCGACGTTGTAGCAGTTTGTTTCAAAATTGTTGCGCATTATTGAAAATTATGGAGAATAAACATGTCGGATATATAAACGTGAAAAATGAAAGTGTGTTTCAAATAGCAAATAATCTATTATTGTTAAGTAGAATTTGAGCTTCGCAGATGATTGCAAATAACGAAAAAAATTGTCTCTTTTTTACTCAAAGTAGTTTTGTGAAAGTTACAATTTTCATAACACATTTGCTCCATAATAAAACTTTTTAGCTATTCGATATTTGAACGAAGCAAAACCTGAATGCAAACAAGAATCTAACTAAACTTATGTCTTGATTTCCAGATTAATCCGAAATCTTTACTTTTGCGAAGTCTGTTTATACACAGTTATAATTCTAGTTCTTAGAAATGAAGAGTAGTAATAAAATTCAGAGTAATAAAATTATAAAGAGGCATTCTGTCATTTTTCGTCTTGACAATGTTCAAAATGGAGTTAAGAATTGATCTTCTTTCTTTTATACACTTTAATTTTCTTGTTTTTGAAGTTGAACGACATATAAGAAGTTTTCCCATCATCAAACAATTCGGCTTCGAAACTCTGAGGATTTTAGATTTGAACACTGGATTCAAATTAATTATTACTTTCTCGTATAAGAAGTACACAAGGAGAAAATATTGTAATCGTCAAAAAATTCGAACTCTAGATTTCGATGAATCTCCACGTTTTAGACTTCCCTTAGTCCGAAAAACACAATTTTAGAATTATGTCTGTCTGTGAACACGATAACTCGAAAACTATTAGAGCTACGGGGATGAAATTTGGTATGTGGTCTTTACACATAATTTGTAGGTTTCTATCAAATTTTGGACAAAATCAGTCCACGGGAACTCTGTCTGTATGTCCGTGTTAATATGAACGTGATAACTCACAAATTTAAATAGCTAGGTCGATAAAATTTGGTATACATTTTTATCATCAGGAATGCAGGTCTGTATCAAATTTTGAACCAAATCCGTCAAAGGATTGACTGTCTGTCCGTCTGTATAATCGCATACTTTTGAACGCAATAACTTCTTTAAAAAATTACTTTGATAAATGAAATTTGGTATGTGGCCCTTCTTACCTTAATGGTAGATTTTGTCCAATTTTTGTGTCAATCGGTTAAAAAAAAGGCATCCAAATTGTAAATTTCGTTTTTTGATCTTACACCCAGCCCTATTTCTAATTCCACTTCCGCGTTGGGCGGAAATGGCAGTATGACGTTACGCTTATTTTTTCTCCACTGCGTTAGGGGTTCTTGTTCGCTTCACTGTCTTTTAGCTTATTTTTTACTTTCTCGTATACGAAGTATACAAAGAGAAAGTATTGTAATCGTCAAAAAATTCGAACTCGAGATTTTGACGATTCTCCACGTTTTAGACCTCCCTGAGTCCGAAAAACACAATTTTGGAATTATGTCTGTCTGTGAACACGATAACTCGAAAACTATTAGAGCTACGGGGCTGAAATTTGGTATGTGGTCTTTAAACATAATTTGTAGGTTTCCATCTAATTTTGGACAAAATCCGTCTACAGGAAGTCTGCCTGTCTGTCTGCCCGCGGTCATGCGAACACTTTAACTCCAAAACTTGAATAGCTAGATGGATAAAATTTGGTACACAGTTTTATCATCATGAATGTAGATCCGTATAAAATTTTGGACCAAATCCGTCAAAGGGTTGACTGTCTGTCTGTCTGTATAATTTACTTTTGAAGAGAATCCGTTATCTCCACGCGCATGCGTACTGGAAGAACGGATTGGAATTTCATTACGGAGTAGCGAATTACGTCAGTTTTTCCTTGACCCGGTAAGAGAGGAAAATCGTTACGTTTCTCTATGAATCTCATTCTTTGCCTAGATATTTTTCAATCACTATAATGAAAAACCTTCTGATAGTCATTGGATTCTGGGTAACAGTAGGTTCGATTTTTTTTAGCCAGGCAGGTGTAAGGGGAAACGGCACCTTTTGGGGAAAGTATACGAGAAAGTTTAGGGGAGAACACTCCCGCTGGTTTCTCTATATGTGTTAGGAGTATACGATAAAGTTTAGGAGAGACCACTCCCGCTGGTTTATATGTGGCAAAGGGTATTTGCTTTTTCTTTGCTGTTTAACTGAGGATTTTTACTTCTCCACTTGTTTGCTATGCACATTTCTGTTAGTTACTTTAAAAAGCCTTGGTATTGCAAATCCTGGAGGGTCTAATTCAGTTTTTATTTATTCTAATGGGCTCTAGCCTCTGGGTATATGACACATGCAAGGAGACAACTCCCCGTTTCATTTTATTTTTGTTTAGTTTTAATTTTCATTTCGTTTATCTATCATTATTATAATATTTTTTATAATTCAAACATATCTTAAACCATTTTCAGTTTTGTATCTGCTATATCTTTATGTTAAATTCATCAAAAATGAGTATTTTTAATTCATCTGTGGCGTGACTCTTTGAATGTTTAATGCAATATGCATTTATCTATAATTAGGGTATGTACGGGACTGTCACCGTGTTTCACTACTCAGTCCCGTATTATTATTTGTCCCGTTTTCTTCCTAAAGTCTGCGTCATTATAATTTTAAAATGACTTGCGCCCAATTTTATAATTATCCGAAAGAAGAAAATGATACAATTCAGAAAGTTAAGTCAACTTTAGCATATAACTGAGTTAAAATGAATTAGCCACGTATCATTTTTATTATTCTACGGGTTCATTTTATTAGATTGCTTTAACTTTATTGATTTTCTATCCCCATTAGTAAAATTATTAGATTATTAGTAAAATAAACCTTTACCTACCCACTTTTTTCATGTTTTGTTTATTTAGCACTTAAACGTCCCGTATCAATGCTTGACGCAACCCTATCTATATTGCAAATAAACGGGAAAACTAATGCCTTTCTCTGAGCATTTGACATTATATGATTTATGCTGAATATGACCGAAACTCCTGTTTTTAGGTTGCTTATCCCGTTGTCCCCAAGCACAGTTTCAGGACGCCGAAATGTCCTGTTTTCAGAAAGAGAGTAACTCGAGGTAACAATTTCAAAAAAGGTGCGGAAAATCTAAAAAATCCGATGGTAGTGCCTAATAGCGTGGCGATGACGGAGCATGCGCAATACATCATACACATGCAAGTCGGTCAGAAGCCTGATAGGCCGCACTTATTTCTAACTACATTACACCTCAAAAAGTGACAGAATAGAAAATACTGGTAATGTTTCAGCTAAAAGTCATGGAGTGAAAATGTTCAAACACTTTCATGCCAATAATCTGAATCAATTTTTTTTAATTGCATTGCTCAAATTAAAAAATCTCTCGGTATTTTAATTCTAGGTCGCGCGAGGCAGGTGTTTTTCTTCCACAGAGTAGCAGAGAAATTCAATGCTCGAGGAAATATAAATAATGCATGAGATAACTGATGCCACTCTGTTTTAAAAAATGCATTCATGATTTGAGTATTTTTCTTACAGTTTCAGTATTGCGCGGACTCGATTTTGTAATGAAATGGAATAATTACAGAATAAATCGAAAAAAATAATATATAACGGAATCCAAGAATAATCAAAAATTATTAAAGAAACACTGTCCCTATAACTCAAAATCTGTCTTCTAAATTCTTAGGTTTAAAAAAACTATATTATTTTTTAATTAAATGCCTCTATAAGCTTATTAAGCCGAATCGCATTTTTTTCTCAACCATTCGCATTTCCAAATATTCATAAATCCGTTATCTTCAAATTTGTCAAAATAATTTATGTGAAATTTAAATTATGTCTTTTGTAATTTAATATATATCTTTAGAATTTTAAAACATTTAATAAAAAATAACCAATTCTATGCTGCATTTACACCATTCAGTAAGAGTTTCATTTGTTTATCGTATACGAATTATTTATATTATCAAAATACTTAGTGTGATTAAAATTAAAATACTTACTGAGCTCGTTTCAAAATATTGATTTCTAAAATATTTTTGAAATATATTTTGCAAAGATTATGTGATTAATGTCCCGTTTTGAAAATACATCAGAAACAATTGAGGACAGCATCCCAATCTACAGTGGGCATACAATTGTAGCATCCCAGTCTTCAGTGTAGATTGGGATGCTACATCGGCAATTCAATATATTCTGTTGAACCCCTTAACGGACGCTGCCGTCATATTGACGCGCATCGAATTCTCACATTTTTAGGCTTATAAACTAAAATTTAACCATTAATTAGCTTTCTAATTTGACACAAAAATGACGTAGATTCCATAAGCATCTCAAGTATTCTATGGCTTCTGAGATGAATGAAAAAACGACAGCCCCTTTCCAAAACAGGAGGGGTCATCTTATTAGATAGCATATTAAATGCGACTCTTAAGGGGTTAATTAAAAATAAAACAGCAAATTTTTATAATGGATGTATTCTAATATTTTCAAATCCGCTTTTTCTTTACATTTAACTTAATTATATCAACAGATTTCATTTAAAATAACCCTAGTTTTTGCTTTATATTTTTCATGGTAAGGGTGAAAAAAACGTGATATATCTATTATAATGGAAAAAATAGCATTTCATTATAATGTAATCGTTTCTTTGAAATTAAGTGGTTCAATAATATGAGCTTGTTTCAGATTTCATGCAGTTATTGGAAGTATAATAAGATCTTAGGTTTTGTAAGTCAGAGAAAAAAATCCGCTTTGTTGTGAAAGCCCATGATATCGCGAACTTTAAAATAACCCAAAACAACTGACTTTAATGCTGACGAATTTAAAAATCCCTCTTTCGTAGAATCAGCACCTTTGCTTGAAATTCGTTTTAAAACATCTTATCGTTTGAAATATTAGTTTACTTGTGAACTTTCATAAGACTAGTTTTATTTTCAAAAGATAGAGTTCAGAATTGTTTTAATTCACTTTTTTACTTCTTCAGAAATTGTTATTTACTATTCTTTTTTCACTCTTATGCTTGATTTAATTTGCATATTTTGATTTCGCCCAGTTAATGGTTTTTTCTTTTATTATATGCCCTTTTGTTCTTTTCGGTTAGAATACTCTATAATTGATTGGTTCAGCGCCACTTTATGATCTATGTTTCCGTATTCTTGCGGGTTTTATCAATTCGTATAATTTCTTCCTGGTAATTAATACCGCTCCTAAAACTCATAATGTGTTCTTTATGACCATGCATATAGTACCGCACCACATAGTTTATGAAAGCTTGTAAATGCATATCAAGAACTGTACGCATATATCAAAGCTACTTTTTATTTGTGCTCTAAAATAGGAGTTCCCAACCTTCATTTTCTCGCGTACCCCTTGATTAGTATTTTTATTTTCGCGTACCCCAATTTTCATATTCCCCCTCTCCAATCAGTCGCCTATGCAATGAAGTTTTTAACAGTAATGTTAAGGGATGAGGCAATCTTGAGAATCAAATGACTCGAATTAATAATATTTGCAGGACTTATTTTGGATTTTATTCCATTTTTGCAATAGAAGTTCTTACCCTTATGTTTTCTTGTTTGAACCATTACCGTCTTTGAGTTCGCGTACCCCAACTTTCATATTCCCCCTCTCCAATCAAACTATGCAATGAAGTTTTTATCAGTAATGTTAAGGGATGAGGCAATCTTGAGAATCAAATGACTCGAATTAATAATATTTGCAGGACTTATTTTGGATTTTATTCCATTTTTGCAATAGAAGTTCTTACCCTTATGTTTTCTTGTTTGAACCATTACCGTCTTTGAGTTCGCGTACCCCAACTTTCATATTCCCCCTCTCTAATCCATCTATGCAATGAAGCTTTTAACAGTAATGTTAAGGGATGAGGCAATCTTGAGAATCAAAGGACTCGAATTAATAATATTTGCAGGACTTATTTTGGATTTTATTCTATTTTTGTGATTCTTCACCTTTATTTTGCAGTAGTAAGAACTTTGCAGTTTTTCACCCTTATGTTAATCCCTTAAGTTTTCTTGTTTGAACCATTACCGTCTTTGAGTTTGCGTGCCCCCAACTGTTCCTTCGGTACCCTAGGGGAGCGGTTCCCAACTTTTCCGATTGTGCGGACCACCTGTTATGTAAAAAATATTTTGAGGCCCACTAACTAAATATGCAATTTTAAAAATACAAACAAGTATAATACATTTTTATATTACATATAATGTGCACGTATGTGTCAACAATTAGTAACTATTACTGTAAAAGGACTCAAAATATATTGTTTATAAATCAAAAAACGAGTGATGACTCTTAAAGCTCACCTGACTTCTATTCTTTCCGCGGCCCACTAATACGCTGTCCAAGGCCCACAAATGGGCCGCGGCCCATTGGTTGGGAACCGCTGCCCTAGGGGTACGCGTACCACAGGTTGGGAGCTTTTGCTCTAAAACATTTGATTAAACCGGTTTTTTTCACCTCCGGTTTAACCTGGCGGTTAAAACCGCTCAAAATAACAGGTTTTTGATAAACCGGTTTTTGATTTTAAAAATCGCAACGTTTATGGACAGAATTTATTAATAATAATAATATAAAATAAGTAAGTATTAATACAATAATTAATTAATGTAATAAGAATGATTATAAATAAGTAATTAATACGATATGTAATAATAAATAAATAAGTAATTATTGCAATAGGTAAGTATTGCAGACAAAATTTTAAGAATTGTATTAAGTATTGTAGACAACTAAAATAAAAAGAAATTAGAGAGTACAGACCTAAATAACAGTATTTTGTGTTGTTTGCTTCATTATGTATATTAATGAAAAAACTATGTCTGAATTTTTATACAGTCCTTCGCTCCTATTAATCATATTTATTAAAATATTTTTGTCACACTGAAATTTTAAACAAAATGTTCCACTCTTCCGCGACCAAAACTAATCGAGTTATGAAAGCTTGACTGTGACTATTTTAGACCATCTCCAATCCGCCTCGAGGAAACGATGGCCGTTTATTGGCCTAAGATGATAAAATTAAAAACTTCATAATTCGAACCTAAAATCGAGACTATCTTTTAATAGCTGATTTTGCTGGGTTTTCCCCCCGGTTTTTTGGATTTAAAAAAATATAGCCGGTTTAAACCGGGGCAAAAAATAACCGAAAAAAACTGGTTAACCGAAACAAAAAAACGGTTTTCGGTTTAAACAGGTTTTTCTCATCCCTATTGCGAAATGGCATGTCCACCATCAGTCTCTCTCTTATATATTGGAAATTTACCGATAAAAAGTGAAAAATGCGAATTACGTTATTTTTTTGTGCGAACAATGGTTGAGTAAGTGCTGCTATTCTCCTTAGTTATAAAAATGTTTTCCTCCATGTCTGAATTGTTTTAAAAATGTCCATTTCGAAAGGGGCTGCAAAATCAGACATGCAAGAAAACAATTCTACAACTAAGCAGAGCAGCGAAACTATTTAAATCATTCTGTACATAAAAATATATCTATTGTAATTAATTCATATTTTTCGCCCTCTTTTCGGTAAATTGCCGGTATTTGAAAGAGGATCTGATGGTGGAAGCTCGATTTCGCAACCTATCTGCAAAGATCAGGGGCATCAAGCGACGAATTGTGTTATTGAATCAATTTTTTCTCCTGGAATTTATTTATTTTTATTTTGAGGTTTATGAAACTTGTACGGGAAGGGCGGCATGATGAAAGTTCACCCCGGGCTGCAAAAGTTGCAGGTACGCCACTGAATGAAGCTGATCAACTTTTTTCTCAGAAATGAATCTCATGGACTGGTTCACTTTAACTCTGAAACCTCTGATACTCCGTAAATAAATGTCACCACTGAATAATTGATTCCCCTATTACCTAAATAGGTTTTTCTTTCTCATTCACGCATGGGAGCACTCAGAGTTGGGGTAGGGAGATCACGAACAGCGGGAAATACAACACTTTTTGAACTCTAAATACTAGACGCGTCCTCATGTTATATTTTAAATGGATTCACATAAACTCGAGTGTTTACCTGGATCATCCACTGTGTTTATTCAATCAACCAATACTATTTAATATTCTCCATCAAGCGTACTATGTAACACATAAAAAGCTTTTTTTATTGTTACAAGAAGCAGTTATAATTCCATCTCATATCTCTCATCTAAATGGCTATTGAGCTAGGTGATCCTCTCACAGAAGCAGCCGCAAACATCAGCTCGCATGAGGCAACGTCAACTTCTAACAATAGCATTTGCTTATGCCAATCATGATTTAATCGGCCAAGTTTATCTTTGTCGTCCCTGTTATTAGATCTCTGCCTTTTTTCTTCTTTTTTTTATTTCATTCTTCCAATCGCGCCTCATCTGCAAACAATATCGATTCTGTTGGTAAACTGCATCGATTTTTCCGGCGTCACCCATCTTGCGTGACCCTCTCCATTCATGAATGGCTCCAGCTGAAGAAATAACAGGATGTTGCCAGATTCGGACAGAGGTGGCAGACCAGAGCAAGATTATTACTCAACAAAACAAACACAGTGGCAGCGGAATGTGAACGGGAGCGAAAAATATGACGTGGTCATCATTCCGCATTCCGACATGATGTTCCCGCTGGATCATAAATGGCTTTTCCGGAAGTGGTTTTTCCAATTTGTCGCCGGAAGTGCGCCAAATGTGGGTTCCGCGTCGATATTCGATTTATTATTCCCCCATTTGATGCTCTTGATTAGCATCAATGGTAATTTGATTAGTTGCGGCGACGCCGGAATTTTTTACGGAGAGGAGTACAGTAGAACCCCGCTAATCCGAAATTCCGGTTAATCCGAACCGTTTTTATTTTCGAAAATTATATGTAATTGAAAATATTACCTGAAAAGATTTAAATATACATACGAAAAACAAAAAAGGACTTTTTCAGCATGCATAATTGTGTACACATTGAAGAAACTAATGCAATTCGCCGTAAGATAAGGTCACTTCGTACAAGAGCACATCCATTACTCTAATGAAAAGGGGAGACATATTCTCTTTCTATTGCTTTTGAATAAAACAATTCAAGAGATAGTAGTACTGAGTACTTATAACTTACATTTTTTTCAGCACACATATTTTTCTTTTCTATTTTTATCGGAATTTCGGGTAATTCGATTTTTTTGTAATCCGAACAGGCACCGGTCCCAATTAGTTCGGATTAGCGGGGTTCTACTGTATTTGGTGAGGCGAGTTTATGTAAAGAGATAGTCAAGAGAACACTCCCTTTCGGGATAGATGAATTTGCTACGAAAAAAGAAGAAATTGAAACAAAAATTATTGATAATTATATTGTAAGTTATGTTTAAAGAAATTCTAACAGAATGTTATACATTGGAATTAATTTTTTAATTTTTTTTCTTATAAAAATTGCATTTGTAAGACAGCGTTTTACAAATATTCCCACCCCAGAAGAAGTCAGGGTTTATAAGTAAATTTAATAAATAGGCCAATAAAACACTTGCTACTGCTAAAAAATAAAGAAAATGAAATTTACTTTAATATATTTATTTGGGAAATTTGAATGAAATGTTCCATATCTTTTCAATATTTTTAATCATTTTTGAAAACTTCTATGGAGTTATTTACGCATAAATAAAATCCAGGAAATTCGGGGCATTTAATTCAAACGCGAGACAAATCCGGGACATTTTTATATCCAGGCAAAGCAGTCGTGACTGTCCTGTATAACTGATTTTAACTGATAAACTGATTGCTATTTGGTCAGGATAACATGTTGAAGCTGAAGCTGTATTATGCGTTTTCTACATTTGGGGTACAAATTCGTAATTGACAGAATGATTATGCTTGTTTAAAAACATGTTGAAGCCGACGCTGAATTATGCGTTTTCTACACTTGGAGCACTAATTAGTTATTGACAGAGTGATTATGTTTGTTAAATACAGATTTTTAAAAAAATTAATCATGTTTTAGTTAATAAACTCTTAGCTTTTCTTTCACTGAAGTAATAACAATATAAAGATAGTATTAACAATGTGTTACTATTTAGATAAGATAACAATAAGGAAGATGATTTTTCTAAATTATTTTTGGCATACAGTTACTAAAAAAATCTGAAAGAAGAAAGCGCTTATGAAAATTTTGACGATCCCAGTATTGTTCTTTGTTACCTCGCTTGAGGTTTCGGTCCTCATTATAAATAATGATAACAGAGAACAACAGCTCGAAGCGCGTATATAGAGATAGCTAATGTAATTACCATCGAAAAATTTCGTTACAAATAAAGTAACGAACAAGCTTCACTCATTAGTTTTAAACTGAAACAAATTTAACCGAGTTTCTGGCAATGAATCGTACGTTGATATAATTATTAACTAATTTACCAACTTCATTTTTTAAAAGAATCTGTGTTTAGGTGCTGGCAGCCAAAATTCTAAACACTTAAAGCTCGGAATTCAGGAGTAGTCCAATCTATTTGATTTGTACCGACAACTGGTTTGTATCCCACTTATTCCAGTCAGTAGATTTAGGCAAGTCATTCATGAATGTTCCAAAGCGCACTACCCTCCCCTACTTCTTCTCCCACCAGACTGACTCCCACCCATACTCTCCATCCTCCACACGGGGGGATTTCCGCGTAGCACCTCTCCTCCCCACAGTGATTTCTCCAGTCTAACCGCGTGGAACAGCGGTGAATGTCCCGCTTAAAGCCGGCAATTCATCTGTATTCCATTTCATCCGTTCCAAAAATCGTGGAGTGTAACAGCGGTGAATGTCCCGCTTAAAGCCGGCAATTCATCTGTATTCCATTTCATCCGTTCCAAAAATCGTGGAGTGTAACAGCGGTGAATGTCCCGCTTAAAGCCGACGATTCATCCGCATTCCATTTCAACCATTCCAAAAATCGTGGAGTGCAACAGCGATGAATGTCCCGCTTAAAACCGGCAATTCATCTGTATTCTATTTCATCCGTTCCAAAAATCGTAGAGTGGAACAGCGGTGAATGTCCCTTTTAAAGTCGGCAATTCATCTGTACTCCATTTCATCCATTTGGCCCAAGACTGGTTTTTTTCCACCCATTCAAGTTCTAAAAATCCGGCACGTCCATTCATCTGAAATTCCAAAGTGCGCTGGCAGAAAGGGAGAGCTATTTTCTTTCTCCCTCTACAGCTGCTCATCGATCCCCTATTCCTTCCCCCACTCCGCGGATTTCAGATTTGCTACCCTTGTAGCAGGGTATCGATCTAGTCAAAACGTTTGAAGTGCCGACTATCCTCGCAAAAGGTCCAACCAAAGATTCGGCGCACGAACTTCCAGAATTTGGTTTGGTTGGAAATCCGACTTTTCCCAGCCGCTTTACTATTTTCCATAGGTTTTCGAACTTGACGATTGTTTTTTCCTTCCCATGTTCCAAAATTTCCATTTTGGAAGAGATGTGAATGGCCTCCTTTAAGGGGGTGCAGTGACGTGGTGATAAGGTCTCCGCTTCGAAATGGAGCATTCCAGATTCGAAACTCCATTCCGACAAAGACACGTCACATATGTACGCCCGGCGCACGCCAAATTTGACGCCAAGAGCCCGTCTAGCGAGGGGATGCCAACTCAGGCGTCGTTCAACCACGGGTCAAAATGACGGGATCTATCACAAATAACCCTCGCGTTGCCTCGAAACGGGGCGTTAATAAAATTAAACTAGACTAATCCATATCTTTAAAACTTTTCATACTCTTCAACAGAATTTCTTTAAAAAAATGTTATTTTCTTAAATGCAAACACTTAGATACTATATAATCTAAAATTGTCTCTGATGTATGTAAAGTATTAAAAATGTATTGATTGAATATTAATGCATCAGAGATTTTTGGAAGTTTGGCATATGATATCTTACCTGCAACCGCGAACAAAATCAAAGTTTTGTAAATTGGGAATACTTATTCTAGTTTAATTCAATTAATGCAAACTTTTTTTCTAGAAAAAAAAGACAATGAATATTTATATTTTGTTATATTTAAAACTCTTATGTTACATCCTAATTAATTATGATGCAATTATTGTGATGTCAGTTTCATTTCAACGATAATTAAGCCTTGAAAGTTTAGGACCTTCGAGCCCT
The DNA here is from genome assembly GCA_013235015.1 of Araneus ventricosus. Taxonomy (NCBI): domain Eukaryota; kingdom Metazoa; phylum Arthropoda; class Arachnida; order Araneae; family Araneidae; genus Araneus; species Araneus ventricosus. The sequence goes on along the minus strand of BGPR01022804.1, from coordinate 3,154 downwards.
GAAATTCCAGCCACCATCCTTATCACTAATCTGATATTTGATGGCAAAATCTATACTCATGAAAGGCAATGTTTGTGTGTGAGGGTGTGCGCGCGATCTCCAGACGAATCTATCGCATTTACAACTATGAAATTTGGCACACAGGTATTCGTAATGGTGAGTCAATGCACCTCGAAGCCGGAATTTTAAAATTTAGTCTAGAAAATTTTTTTATTTGATGTTTTGTGTTGTTTTGGGTCATTTTCGGTACGTTTACGACTGTAGTATCTTTTCTAATGATTGTTGAAAAGCAATCAATGCACCATAGGATAGGACAAACAATTTTCTTTCTAATGAAATTGGTTTTGAGCTTCAAACGTAATTTACTGAATTGTGAGAAATTTTAAAAAAAATAGTCAGTTTTGCCATCGAAATTTTATTTTTGTTTTTAAATTTGCTGCATCCGACGTTCTAATAACACTATTATTTTCCATTTTTTCAGCTTATAACTGGAACGGTTCTGTCGGATTTAAAACAAGAACGCTTAAAATATCTGTTCCTGGTCAGTTGAAAGATATTTTTCCTCTAGCGAGCTTCCACCCGTGACACTTCTCCGGAACGTTGCTTGCAAGTTCATTGGCTGACGAGCCAGAGCGCAGGTGATGTCATAACCTTCAATTGAATGACTTCGATTATTATTTTCGGGATTCGATTTTATATTGAGCTTGCTGCATAATAATCATTTTCACGTTGGAATTTTTTAATATTGTTTCGGATTAATGTACTCTGTATTGTTTTTCTACAGTTGAAATGTCATTATCGCGAAGAAAAATAAGCGGGAAAATCAAAATGATGTGTACCTTTTATTTTGTTTTCAGAACTTTTTCATGTCATTGTGGGCGGTTTTATTTTCATTTTGTTGAAGTCCTGATTCCACGGGCAATGCCGTGCACGTATTGCTAGTAACCTATAAAAACATTAAAATGAAACAAAAAGAATTTATTTTTCTTAAATCATTTACAAACCCATTATTACCTAATTCCTAAAACAAGCACACTGCAAGCAATGAATAATAACTAGAACATGACTTTCCAAAGCATTCCCCTCCCCCACCCCTTTCCGAAACTTTTAAATTATTCAGAATTTTTCTTTTTCCTGCTTTTCTAACTGTCAATAAAATTTTGAGTTAAATGTCCTTAATAGACGTGAATATATGCGCATACCTCGAGATAATTAAAGGCTTTTCTTTTTGCCCAAAATAAACATTAAACGTCTGCAAAAGAAAATAAATTGTGTAAGATGTTTCTGCCTCATACAGCTATCGCTTTGAAAATAGAAATCCATTAATGCTTTCCCTCCGCACGTGGTCGTTACTTTAATAGGCAACGGAAGATGGCTCGACCACTCTAGGGTCAGCTCGCGATGACCTAAATTGTTTAGAAACTTATTGCCGCTTTCGGAATCTCTCGAAATTTCGCCTCTGCTTTAGGGTTGCAAGAAACTTCGAGCTTCTAATCTCAAATAGACTCTGCCTGTCAAAAAGAACGCTAAAAGCTAGGTGAAGAATGGCCATTTCTAAAATAGAATTCGTGTTGATTTATATTTTTGTAACCCGTTTTTCGAATAATTTACGCGCAATGTTTGATTTTATAGACGGTTGAAGTGTAAAGAGATGTTTTCAAAAGTAGGATGCTGCACTTTTCCAGGAATTATTCGTATTTGCGAAAAAATATTCGAAAGTCCTAATTCTTTTTGTTGTTGTTTTCTGTGTGAAAATAAAAAACAAATTCAGCGAAATAATTGAATTTTGCCTCAGTAAAATCGTACCATCATATATTTTGGAAAAAGTTTGCTATATTTTATTTTATGTATAAAGTATTTCGAAATTGTAGACTAATTGCTATTTTATGCCTGTTCGAAAACTCACAGAAACTGGAAATACTAAAATTAATCTAACGTAATTAAATCTTCATTTATAAAGCCATTATTTAAGGTTATTTTGAAATCTACAATGTTCGAATTGTTTGTTTCAGTCGCCAAGTATGCTACTGTTAAAAATGAATTTATTTTTAATTAGCCACTTTCGGCGACCAACTTGTTCGCCGGGGATATGATTTCAATTAAATCTTTCATCATTACATTCACAGTTCTCTTAACAACTTAATTTTAAACTTCAAATTGTAGTAGATATTTAACTTATGTTCTATTAATGACCTTGGACCTCTTCTCTTCATTGTCTACATAAATGTTACTAATGGAGTCAAATAACTGACCATGTCATGTAACCTCTAATTCCATGTTGTCAGATGAATGAAGTTTCCACTTCTCAATGCTTTATAGGTTCATCAATGTAGTAGAGGTTCTATATATAATTTTTATCTCCTGTAATTTTCTAGAGGCGTAGTCGGAGAAAAGGTCAAATAAATAGTCGAAGCCAATCTTAGATTCGGCATTCACGACCATTCCACCCCACACGAATTCGACCGCTCTACGCTAAAACTGGTCGTCATTGTGAAAAACGGCTCAGAATTGGAGTGGAAGATTGGATATCCAATCGGTCGACTCCAATACTGAGCCAGCAGTCTAAATGAAGTATTGGATATCCATTTGAACTGCCGAACCATAATAACGGCTCAGAATTGGAGTGGAAGATTAGATATCCAATCGGTCGACTCCAATACTGAGCCAGCAGTCTAAATGAAGTATTGGATATCCATTTGAACTGCCGGACCATAATAACGGCTCAGAATTGGAGTGGAAGATTAGATATACAATCGGTCCACTCCAATACTGAGCCAGCAGTCTAAATGAAGTATTGGATATCCATTTCAACTGCCGGACCATAATAACGGCTCAGAATTGGAGTGGAAGATTAGATATACAATCGGTCCACGCCAATACTGAGCCAGCAGTCTAAATGGAGTATTGGATATCCATTTGAACTGCCGGACCATAAATACGGCGGAAGTAGGCACTTGAGGGAGGGAGGCTTGGGTTGTGTGACTCACCGAGGAATTTGGAAAAGGTTGGGGTAGGGGATGTGAGAGCTTTCATTAAACAGTATACAAAAGTTTTACAAATGTGAAATTTTGAAAGCAGTTTACAAGTTTTGTCATCTTCATACAAGTTCAACCGGAAAAATATTCTTATTTTATTTTTAATAATTCAATTAGGT